>NDXB01020289.1:45235-75112 GCA_002631895.1 Agapornis roseicollis | reverse complement strand
TTTCTTTTTTTTTTTTTTTTTTTTATCAAGTAATCTGTTTTTTGGTTTTTTTTGTTTTTTTTTTTTTTTTTTTTTTTTTTTTTTTAGGATTTTTTTTTATTATGCTAATAATGTTCTGTTGATTCATGGGAAGGAAAATGTATCTGATTCTTGAAGTTACATTTAAGGGCTAATAGTCTACTACTAGGTCTTCTGCTTATTTATTTAAAGCCAAAAATGGAGAATGTATGATGCCATTACATCCTATACTTGTCATATGCATGAATCTTAAATCAAAAGATATAAATTTTGCATATTCATTGAACTTCCAGTTTTTATCTTACAAAACTATGGGCTAGGGCTGAACACTGAGCACTAGGAGCTGGAGCTCAGGGAGCCCCAGGGCAGACCAAGGATGCATCTCACCTCAACACACCACCCTCCTCACAGGGACTTTTGACTCCTTTCTATCCTCAATCTGATCTTTTCCCTATGTTGGGTGATGTGCTATGGCTTCTCCTGGGGTGCTTCCAGCTGAGTAGCAGAGGCTGGGAGATACTGAAGAGGCCATAAATCTGTGCTACTGTGTGAGCATGGTTGTGCCTAAGGGCTTGTTTAAAATTTAAATCCCTTTTACCTTCAAATCAGACCCATGGCATGTTTGAGGCAGATTGATGTGAAATTCAAATCCTGAAGGTAACCTTTGAGAGACACCTTTTAGACCCATCAATGTAGTATATTTGCAGTCAAGTTTCATTGCTAGGAACTAGTACTGCTGCCTAAACTATGGAAATCCCCAGCACATTAATGGTTTGGACTTAGTTTTTTAAGTCTCAAGGACCTTTCACTTGTGCATAAGATCTGGGATGAGACCCAGACCTTGTTCTAATGTAGAATAATAGAATCACAGAATGGTTCGGGTTGGAAAGGACCTTAAGATCATCCAGTTCCAACCCCCATGCCATGGGCAGGGACACCTCACACTAGACCATGTCACCCAAAGCCCCATTGAAATGCATCCAAAGGTGTGATAAAAAGGTGAATGGGACACCCATTGACCAGAGTGCTGATTTTCAGAATTAATTATTTCTGTGTGAGTGCCTGACAGCTAGCAAGGCTGGAGGAGGCAGATAATCCCTCCTTTTCATCATCCATGCCTTACTATTTCATTTATAAGAGAAGCTGCGTACCTGTCGCTGCCTATCAGCTTAGTCAGAGGTGAGGTTCTGTAGAGAAAAGAACAAGGATGAGGTGCAGCCTTGGGTTGTGGGACAGACAAAGCCAAAGGGGCTGTGGGAGAGGTGAGGAAGAATTGCTGACAGCTTCCCCACTCGTTGATTAGTAGTGCTGGCATGCCTTCAGGGGAGGTCAGCCTCTGCTCCCATGCCCAGAGGAGAACAGCCACAGGCACTCCCAGCAGAAGGAAAAGGAGGAAGGAAGGGGCTTTATTCAGCCACAGCAACTCTGCAGGCGCTCTGCGGACCAGCTGGATCCCACTTAGTGATGGACAAGGGCTGTATCATTCCTGCAAAAATGCTTTACCTGCACAGGCTTGACTTGGATGCATTGGTACAGTTCCTGGGTTTGACATTCTTCTATTTGGGAGCTAGCACAGGCAAATCCATTCCTTTTGATCTTCCATGCAGCTTGTGATGGTATACATGCAGCTTGATGCTTTCTTTCACAGATGTCAGAACCAGCTGCCACATGGGATCTCCGGGAGAAACTGTTTTGTGTGTTTTTAAAGGAAAATTACCCAATTATTTTGACGGAGTTAATGTGGAGATGGTGACCTTTACATTCAAAGCTGTTACGCTGCAAATGTTCCAAATACATTATGTGCTCTGCTAACGCTGCTGACAGGTTCTGCATGATTAATAGTGTTTATAAAGCATGTACAAGGTTTTGGGAAGCCTAGGACAGAAGAACTGGTATGGGATTTATTTTGCACTAAATATGATAAATATACAGTTGGACTTGGAGTACTTTATTTTCTTTCTAGAAATGACCTAATGATGGAAGAGAAATTCACTAATTCATTAAATGAGATGTTTAATTTTTCTTGTAAGAAAGTAGTTGGTCCAATATGTACATTTAGATTGATCATATTTAAAGGAAGACTGGTGTTTTTAATACATGTTTTTTACTGGCTGGTTCCTGCTTCTCTGGAAAGCCATAGGAACTCTTCCCTCAATTGCACAGGGCCGTGGTATTGCCAGGGGCCACACACGGCTCGTGAAGGAAATTTCAGGGTTATCCTGACATGTAGGTAACAGGGGCAGGTGTTTAAATAGAGGAAAAGGCATAACGTTTCCTATTTGTGCTACTGTGAGGATTTATTCAACAGACAGACAAACAGAAGTTGCTCTGCCAACTCAAGAGACATCCCTGAAAGATTTCTTCTCAGCTTTATTATGTAACAAAGCACCATGGCTTGTTCTTGAGCTGTTTCCCATTCCCACAGCACATCCAAGTACAGGATTCTCTCCTTCCCTGCCTGGTGCTGTGGCAGGGCTCCCTGCCCTGCTGACCATATTGTGCTGTCCTGCTTAAAGCCAAGGGTCTGCATTATGGCTTCAGTTTAAGAACCCGTGTAACTCAACTGTTGAGGAGCCTTTGCTCATTTTAAGTGGCATAAGTTCAGAAGAAGCAGCCCCTCTTATGCAGGTCAGTGCAGTGGGGAGAAGGGCTCTGAGTGCCCATGCAGGCACCCACTGAGTTCCACGTGGAGCTCTCCCATATGGCAGGATGAACGGAGTGACTCACTAGTTGGATCCTAAATTGTGGTAGTGTAATGTTTACAGCCACAAATTGTCAAGTCAAGAAATGGGATTTCTACATCACTTTATGCTAACACTGCACCAGCATAGACACACTTAATTGAATCCAATGGCTTCTTATTCACAGGATAAGAATGTGAGTAACATTAAAACTCCTTTATACTGTTCTGGCAAGGCAAAAGCACTTAGAAACATGTGCAAATTTCATTCACACTCACTGCATAACTTCTTGGGGCTGTCTGAGAAGAATGAGGAGGCCTTTATGTAAATGAGTAGGGTATAAGAGTCAGTCTTGTGCCTTTCATTCTACCACACACATTAAAAATAATAATAATCCTCAAATGTTTTATGCTTCAGCTTTTCACTGAGCCAGAACTTGCTAGAAGTACTCAGTATTTTCACTGTTAACTCTGCATTAGCTGCCATACTGATTTTAGAAGGCTCAGGGGAAAAACAAATGCATCTATAAAGGCTTTCTAATTTTTAACATAAGCTTGGGCTTTGATTGTAAAATGTATCTCATTTGGTCATCTTGGTTTTTAAACTTCATACCATTCCCTAAATTCATCACTTGCTGCAGCTGCTCAGCACTTAGCACCTGTACATTTACCCCTGAGAGACTCCAGACTGAACCAGAAGATTTTATTGGCATTGAGGCTAATGGCTAAACTTTCAAGATTTGTTTTTCAAATAAATGTGCTTTTTTCCACATTATACTTTCAGCAAGCTGAAATAGTTAGAGGTTGCTTATGAGAAACCCACCATAAGGCCCTTTAGCGTGGGGATCTAAAGAGAACCAGATTGAATTCCCTTTACAGAGTGAGGGTTTAAAGCACAAGCATTTAATGAGTATCTCATTTCTGCATTAAATACTGAGGGTCTTTTAAACACAGGTTTTGACTGATCTTAATGAAGAAAAGCAAGGGAGGCATGCCTCCCTTGATTTCATGCTGTACTGTGAAATGTGGAAATAGACTTTGTGTCCATGATTCTTTTTTATTTTGAAAGGCATTTCAATTTTGTTTTTCCAGTCTGTATGTGGTATTTTATAAACCTTCTTATTCTTGGTAGTCTGGGACTGTTTAGATCCCTTCTGTCACATACACAGATATTCTGCTTATGCTTGAGTATATGGTAAAGACCTTTGTTATTAGTAAAACAAAAGGCAGTAGGAACAGAGTGGCAAATCAAAGTCCAAAACACTGCCCCTTCCAAAAGTTAGGAACACTCGGAGCACCGATCTGGAGCAAAAGCCTTGTGGAACTGATCTGGGTGAAGAGCTGGATCCTAAATGCCTGTATAGGATGAACCATGTGCTTGGCCTCCAAAGCTGCTTTCTTCCTTCTTGGCTCTCTATCCTAGAAGTTCACTGAAGAAGGAGGGAAGAAAGCAATATGGTGGAGGTTGCCCTGGGTCTCTAAACATAAGCAAGGGGAGCCTAAATCTCAAAGCCAAATGGCTGAAGTCTGACAATATGGGACCTACCAGTACTTGAGTCTTTCTGGTGTTCAGCACATGCCAGCATCAAGGCAATTGCACATTTATTTGGGGTGGGACTAGAACTAAGGAGCCCAAACGCAGATGGACTTCCATAAGGGCAACTGTGCAGGGTAGATATTTTCCAGCTAACCAAAATCCTCCTCATGGGAAAAATCACACATCAGGAATAAACAAAATCAGAATTAGTAACTATTCAGGCTTCTGGGTAACATGCAGGTATGGTTTTAGTATCCATCTAATTATGAACAGCTGCCATTTATCCATAATGTAAGCATTGGTAATAATTTTTCATCATTTTACTGAAATTTGTGTTTGATTTTCCCAGATCTGCTCAAACCTGTCATATATTAGAAGCAGCGTCCAGTGAGTTTCCTGGTCTTGTTCAACTAAAATCTCATACAAGATAAAGACTAAATGCCTAAAGCTGTATATGTTACCCTTCAAATATTAATATATGCAGCTGAAATAAAAGGCAATTTCTCCATAATGCAAATATTTTATCTTCTATGTCTTATTTTTTACAACCTTTTCCCCTTGTGGCTTCCATATTTTTCACCTGTATATGCTTTTTGTTGCAGAGAACAGTGCTTATGAAATATTGAAGTATTTAGTACTTATTGTATTAGCTCCTTTTTGCGCTTGAGCCAGAAAAATACACAGTACTAACATTTTTAATTGTTATTCAGAAATCCTTGGATGACTTCATCATGTAGTATGAATTCATCATGAATCATTGCAACTTAAGGAAACATGAGGGAAAAGGAAACTATTATTGAGCAATACATTATCAAATGAACTGTAACAATTTCCAAGATCTCTTCAGGGAATATTCTGCACAAACCATACTTTCCTTTCAAAGAATTATGATAAGTGTTTCTTTTTTGTTTGTGTGAGGTGTCCCTGCTTATGGCAGGGGGGTTGGAACTAGATGATCTTAAGGTCCTTTCCAACCCTAACCGGTCTATGATTATATGATTCCATGCTGTAAACAGTCATTAGAATTTTCTATAGAAAATAGTTTTAATCTTTATTCTTGGTATAGTGGAAAATCTGCTCTCTCAGGTTTGGTTCAAGGAGAAAAACAACTCACCCTGTCTGGATGTGACTGTGAGATGAGGTCCCATTCCAAGTTCACACCATTTCAGACTCCTGGGCACATTTGTGCTATATAATTGTACATGAGTTTCCCTCTCACCCTTCAGAATTTCTGCTGCCCTCCAACAGAAATACCTTTAACTGTCTTTCCCACAGAAAAACATACACATTTTGGCTTCCTCTATGCATTGAAAGCACCTAGCATACTTTCTGAAAGCAAGTGCAGGTTAGGGACGTGTGTGTGTGAGATTAGATAACAAGATTTACTGCTTCCCCAAGGGGATTAATTGAAGACTATTCCGTAACAATTGCATTAGTCATCATTAGCCCCACCTCAATCTCAGCAGCAATTATTGCTTCTTTTCTTGAGTTTCTGTCTTTTCCTGATTGACGTGCATGTTGAAAGGCCTTGCAATAACATGGAATTCTTCGTGGGATGGTTAATTTACTGATATTGCATATCCTGTATTCGGAATCCTGTAATAGATTTTTCTTAACTGTTGCCCACGTGGGAGCTCATCTGGTAATATTTTTAACCCTTCCTCAAGAGTGGACTATTCACTCATGACTGCTCTAAAGAAATTTCTGTAAAACAAGGAAAAGTATTCACTCTTTCTGGTGCAGTGCAAAGGAAAAATCCAGTGGGTTGTGTGGCAGCTTAGAGAGAGGCAGTTTTTAATGGGATATAAGGGCCCACTGGAAAGATATCTTGTATCTTTACTTAAGTGACCGCATCTTTTAACGTATTCAGAATCAAAACTGGGACAGGGAAGACAGAAAGGGTTTTGAAAGGCTGGTTTTTGTTTGGATTGTTGTTGTTGTTGTTAAGATCAGTACAGATAAGTTTTGGTGCCAGTTAAGCCAACTGCATGTACCTCAGTGCAGAACTGGTGCAAATGGGAGTTCAACAGAAAGATTTTCCTTCTGAGACATCCTTATTCCCCATGGAATTAGTCAATACTTTTAGAAAGAAATGTGCTGTCAGTGTGCATGGAGAAAGAAGGCAAAAGACAGCTGCCAAAAGCTGTGAAATCCTATCCCATGCTTCCCCATACTCTGCTTCTAAATGATCTCTTAAAGACACTGTTTTAGGAGAAACAGCAAACAGTCCCCTTTTTTCCTCTTGTTTTCTTTCTTTCTGTCTGTGGCAACAAACTTTTCCAGGCCAAGACCTGAATCTACTTTGACCTCTCCCATTTCCAGATTCCACATTTCAGTGGTGTTTTGAATTTTGTGTCTGAATGTTTTTATTTTCCCCTCTTCCATCCTCACCCCCAACCGCAGCCTCCCATCTGGAATCCACTTTTTAATGCAAACCTAGGCTTTATTTCCATCTTCAATTAGCAGAAATAAGAGTCTAAATGTTTATTTTGAGCTTATTCTCTCTCACCTCCCCTCTTTAATTTTTTGGAGACCCTAGATTGTCTTTTTCTGCAAGTGGTTGTGTTGCACACCTCTCTCTGTTTGCTTGGACTTTCAATATTATACACTAAGTATTAAAGCACTCGAGGGCCTTATTGAAGGTAGTAATTCAAGGTCATGCTTATTAAGATTAGAACACTGATTTAAGCAAAGGGTTCATGTGCGGCACATGAAGAATACACTGAATTGTGACAGGAAATACTCCCCTTATGGGAAGACTTTGTGAGTCACAATTACATGTGAGTTAATGTCATGGTGCAAAGTCTCAGTCTGCACCTGCAGTGCTGGCAGTTTGTCAGGATCTTCAGTATTGCAGCCTGGTATCAAACAGTGTCTGTGTGCTATTGCCAGGCTACTGACTTAATTCATCCACTCATCTGCCTTGATGCTGGAAGTGTTGCCCTGCCAATGTGCTTCTCTTGTTACCCTCTAGGAATCAGTGGAAAATCTCATATCATATTTGCTCAGTCATTTGTCTTTTCTATTTTGATTTATTTTCCCAATGCAGCTTGACTTTTCTGCATATCCTTTGGCAAAGGTATTTTCCTTGTTCATTTCTTCTCACTCCTCTTACTGCCTTAGATTGGGAAGCCTGCAGAATGGAGGGTCTGGGATGCTGCAGGTCCTGCCTCAGTGCTGGCCTCGTGTGCAAGTTGCTCTCTGAACGCTACTGGCACACAAATAAATACTATCTTTTTGACACAAAAAGTGACAGGGCTGCCACTTCACTGCCTCATCTCCATGCAAACACTGCTGACTGTGAAGCAGAACAGCACTGGTACCTTTATACCAAAGCAAAGCTGTTGGAGTTTTATTCACTCCTTCCCAAAACCCAACAACAGTTTGGATCAACCCAGGCATTCAAGCAGCCAGTCTGGATTCTAGAGCAGTACTTGACCACAGGCATATGTCTGAAGGAGAGGTTTATTATGCAGAAGTCTTGGCATCACATTATTTTTAGTCAATAAATTAGTTTTGTACCCTTGAAAACTGAACCACTTCTTCAGCAGTAAAAGAAAATAGAAGCTCTTCTTTGCAGGGATTTTAATTTAATCAAAGTTTCTCATAGAATCAATATTGTTTGTCTTGCTGTGTGTGTTTGGGGTTTTCTGATGGTTTTACCTACGTAGGGCAAGCTGTTTCATCTTTTGGGGTCAGTCTTTGCTAGCACTCTTCTCCCTTTGACTTTTATAGCATATATATAACATGATAATTTAAATCATAGTAAGAAAAGCTAAGGGAAGGGTGTGCCATAATATCTATAGCCTCTATTTTGCAGTCTTCGGCACTCTACAAAAGGGAGGTTAATTTTTTTGGTTGGTTGGTTTGATTTCTTTTAATCTTTCATATTCAGGTGATGAGTAACACCCACCCAAAGCTGAAGTATATCTCAAATATTGCTATGGTACACAAACACATATACTCAAACTATACCTCTTGCACTCAGCAGGACTTTGTAGACACAGTATGTTTTCATTGCTGTTTTCTAGAATACTTTAATAGACTTTTAGGCTTCAGTAAACCCTTGTGATTACTTACTCTGACCTATTTTATTACAAAAGCCATAGATTCCATCCAGTGATTCTGGCCTTAGCCCAATAGATTGTTTTCAAGCTAGGGCATATCTCTTCAGCAATGTATTTGCTTTTTAGTTAGAGACTCCAGCAAATGCAGAACTTACCACAGCCTGTAGTAATCTGTTCCAACTGATTTATTCACACTTTGTAAAGGATGAGCGTCTTCTCTCACTGCTGCAGGCAGGCAAAACTGAAGCTGGACTGCAGAAATCCTCTCCAGCTTTCAAGAGCACCTCTGCTGCTCCTGTAAATCAGGCAGCAGCAGCATTAGGAAGGTGACCTCCTCTGCTAAAGGAAGAAGCTGAGGGAGAAGGTGTCCCTGTAGCATCTTTATCATGCTTTGCTGGTATGAAACCAAGGGTTAAATGCAGAGGAGGTCTCTGGAGTAGCCATATCCTGACATTGGGTGCATGGAGCAAGGAAAAAAAGTAGGAACTTTGTGCCTAGGACTTGACTAAGAGACTGGTTTCACTTTGAAACATAGCAGTGATGAGGCACAACATGGGGCAGGAGAGAATTAGATTGATGCAATGACAAGGGAAGGAGGAAATCAATTGGCTTGTGCATCCCAGAAAGCAGGTGCAGAGTGTGGGTCCAGAGGGCAGGGTGGGAGACTGGGAAAACAAGTCTTGGGGAAAGTGTGGTAGGTCTTGGGGAAAGGGAATACTTAATAGGGAAGAAGAAAAAGCATAGGGAAAGAAAGGGATAGAAAACCTGCATGATTGCTGAGACCACCATGTGATTCAGCAGATGGTGCTACAGCCTTTGGAGGCCCTGCAGGGTGGCAGGGATGAATGCAGGTGAGGGTGTTGGGGCTCAGCAATGTGTCATGTTGTGTGCTGGTGGGTCTCTTCTCATCCTTAGTAGAATAGGGGTTTAAGCACCCCCTGCTGTGCTCTCTTTTAATTGAAAGGCTACCTGCCACCATGTCCTGAATTAACAATCATGTATTACAACAAAAATAGCCTTTCATAAGGGTTTTTCCCCTCCCAGCTAAGCTGCCACGTGTGTTTGATACACTAGTAAGCAGGTCTTTCCCCAGAAGTAGGTGATTTTGGGGGATAGATGAAGTGATTTTGGTGTAGGACCTAGCCTTCTTTACAGTGCTTTGGTAATCCTTGAGATAAAAGGCAGCATGTATGAGTAAAATGAGTATGAAAGCTTGCTTTCTGCACAGGCTATAAGCTAGCTACAGTGTGCATAAAGCAAGCTCACAATTTCTCTTGCTGTCTCTCTTACTTTGACATTAAGCACAGATAGACTCTGCTTTAAGGACTTAAAGAGAGCTGTGAGGTGATCTGGCTTTTTCAATTTGTCCTGAGCGTCAAGAACCCTGTCCCAAGTTGCTTAAGATAACCAGATGTTGAAGTGACCTCAACACTTTTATAAGTGGTACTGTAGTTTGTTCAGAGCTGCGCGGCGTTCTGGGTGTCCTTTATTCTGCTTTGGCTCATGTCCCTGGAGATTACCCCCTAACTTCAAAAAAAGAGATCTGGACCATTGCTATTTTGAAATTGTGGTTTTATTCCTTGGCCTAATAAATGCAAGGCTGATTGACCAATTTGGTGGTAATTCATTTTCCAGACAGCACTTCTAGATCTTTTGTATGCAACTTGGCAGAGTGCTCTTCTTGATAAAGCGTTTTGGGCAAAGCTAAATAAGAAGGGGGAGAAGAAGGAGGGAGGGAAGGCATTTGCAAAGTGCTGGAAGATTTGGAGGAATTCCTCTGCAGGGAAAAACAACAAAGGAAGGTACCAGGAAACCAAGTATTAATTTCCCGCAGCACCATTAGCCTGACACCTGTTAGCCCTGACCATTACCCAGAGCTGAGGGGGGAAAAGGCTAATCTCTACCACATTTATATCAACAAACTCGAACAAAAAAGCTGCCTAATTATCCCATTGAACCTGTGTCAGCTTTAAGGCCGGCTCGGTTTCCCAGGCTGGCTGCCTGCCAGGACCAGCAAGCTGGGGTTCATAAGCTACATGCTAATGACAACGTCCTTTCATTCCAGCAGCAGCATAATTGCCAAAAGCAGTTTACAGGCTCATTATTTTTATGGTCATATTTCAGATGATGAAGTCAAAGGTCAGCCCAGGGTTTAGTTTGCGATGCATTGAAAATAGTTTCTTTAGCAGAGATTGCATCTTGGTGATAATGGCAGGACACCTAAAATAGATGCCAGTTTTTCCTGAGCTGGAAGGGGAAGATGACTAAGGAAGGAAGCAACGCTGATGAAGAACAAGTGAATATGGCTACATGCTTAGTGCCTGGTTTGCTTCTGATGCTGCTGGTGTTGTGCTTCTCAGTAATCAGCCTGGCTTGGTGATGTGACACCCAAAGACTCAGGATTTGTTTGCTGATGTTAAAGAAGATTTGAAGTCCAGGTCTCACAGCTGACATAAGATGCAAAGTTAAATTTATAGATTTTGGTTCAACTATTGATTTTCCCCAAGCATTTCATCTGAAAAGAGTGAGAGGAATGGTTGTTGCAGTGTTTTATCTTCCTTAATTACAGGAGCTTGATATTTGGTTTTGAATTTACCTCTGTCCAAAACTCAGAGATGTTTTGGATTCTTTGCTTCCATTTGGTCAATGGCTGCACCTGGTTTCCATGGCAGAGATCTGGTTTGGACTAGAGCTTTCCCACAATGGCACTGAAATGGCTCGGGTCAATTGTCTTTGTTCAAACCAAAATTAATCTCCTCTGGACATCCTTCCACTCACAATAAATCACTCTTACCAAGTATACAGTTTTTCTTTTCAAAATGAGCTCCCAGCAGAGGCAACCAGAAAAAGGAGGAATTTGATGTCTTCTGGTTTTCAGTCAGTGAGAAAATTTGGCAGTGAGACCTTCAGAGAAATGTGGTGAGAAAAAGAGGCAAGTCAACCCTCTGCTTGTCTCCAAATGCCTTTGGAAGAGTGCACAAGGTCTGAAATAAGGGCATGCCTGGATTCCTGCCTGTTTGTGCTAGAATTTCCTTGCTGTATTCTATGTGAGCAAGAGATTTAAGCAGGCCATCTCCCATGCTATGGAGGGCATGGCCCAGGGCAGCTGTGACTAAAGGCATGGTGTGCCCATAGTGCTTCTGAACCACAAGCAGCCACTGTGAATTGCTGCTGGAGAACAGGGAGATCCAGCATATTTGCACAATACTAAAGCCTGCAACTTCAGTACACGTGTACATGTGTACAATAAAAGTGAATCCTTTAAATGCTTATGTTAATACAGCATTATGTTAATACAGCCTGAATATCCCTTGGCTGCAGGGCTGACTACTGAGATGTAAACATGTAAAGCAGTAAGAATACAATTAACAATGACACATGGAGAAAATCACTGTCATTTACCATTAGTCTGATGAATAACATGGATTTATTATTTTTTGGTGACTTGCTTTCTCCCTATCCATGCTGGAGCTATGTCATCCCAGCTTCTTGGGGAAGAAAAGCAAGATCTACATACTTTTCAGCTTCTGTGGTTTCTATGGCTCTTAATCTGGCACCAGAACACAGTTCCCAGAGAACATCACACTGCTGCTCTCTGGGTGGGTATGTAAAGGGAAAGGAAGTGAGTACAGAGGGAAAAAGCTAATCTGAGAGTATAAATGTAGCACCATAAGGAAAAATAGGCATCCTTTTCCTTACAGCCCATTCTTCTGTCCTTCAGCATGGTGATTTCCACATAGACAAATGACCACTACCCAGCAAGCTCTCATATAGAAACTTCAGGATGAATACTGTGCAGAAAATTTGTATTTCAAATGCAGAAATCTCCGTGTCAGTCTGAAACTGGAATCCAAACATTGCCGCTTGTCTCTGTCTCAAATCCTTGTGCTGCAAAAATCACTGAAGATGGTTTCTGATTCTAAGGAAACCACAAGCAAAGTGAATATAGAGATCACACATTCAGACACAGTTGTGTGATGTGAAAGGAAGGGCACAGAAGAAGTGTTACTAAAACATTTCTTCCAGCTTCACTGTGTGTATTAAAAAAGCAAAGGAAAGCAGCAACTCTTTTAAAGCTACGGTTGAATTGTCTTTATTATAGTAAAATTAAAGCAGCTTGGTGCATTATATAATAATAAAAAATGCCAGTTTATTAAGTCAAATAGTAAAACTATAGTCAGTCTTTGCTCTAACACAGTAACATGGCAAACCATGCTGACTGCGGGTTTATAGTTTCTTTAGCATCTGCAGTTAGTTATAGCAGTTTTACTATCTACATTTCAATATACTCTTCTGATTAAAACTGCTTATAGTATTTTTTATTAGATTTTCTGTCTACATGTTTGATTTACTAAGACATTGTGAAATAAGGAAAGTTGCTTTGAAAGTTTCCTTGATGTCTTAAGCTGTTGGTGAAATAAAGATACAGGAACAGGACAACAGGAGGAAGTGAAAATCCTCTTCAATCTCCACTGTAGCATATTAAATTGTGGGGGCAACTTATGCACAGCAGATACTATGTCTGTGGTAGAAACCAGTTTTCCTAGGTTGGTGACTGAGATGAAGGAGCCAGAGTAGCCTTGGCTGGGGCCAGTTGGCTAGTTCTACTTTGGTGTTGTAACTCACATAGTCCTGCAAGTGTTGTAAGAAGTTATGGAGCAATTCAGTTAGGATTACTGGCTAGAAACCTCTACTGACTTCTCTGTAGGGACAGTTGACTTATGTTTGAGCTGAGCATGGTATTCTGGCTCAAAAACTGGAGGCATGGGTTAGTCAGGGAGGTAAGGAGCCAAAAATATCTAGATATTTCAGATCCCCTGGCTATAGACTTGGAGACTCCAGTGAGGATCACTCATGTCTTCCGAAGTCAATATGTGGACATCAGTGCTGTATTGCCTGTATTTTAGGTAAGGCCTTGAAAAGAGAGAGCCAGTGGACATTAGGAACCTATTACAGTGCTTCTTATTAAGTCATTATGTTCCTGCATTTCATCAAAGTTTCCCTTCTCTTGGTTGCTGGCTAGCTGTCCTCATCCATCAACATATTTAGTGTTCTTGTTAAAATGTCCCACACCAAAGTATCTCTTCTCTGCTTGAAAAAAAAGCCTTGTCTTCAGAGAAGCAAGTGGAAAATATCCTATTGATGTCAGTGGGCAGGGAAAGAAATAGGACAAATACCAGCTTGTAAAGGTGCTGCCTGTGAAATGGCCCTGGTAGTTAGTGAAGCTGCCTGGGTTTGTTGAGGTTACCATGGTTGTAGCATGCAGAAGGGACTGCTCAACCAGTCTCACATGGATTCATATCTTGGGTTACCATGAAGAGATAGCCCCCAACTTCTATTAATTCCACTTCTCATGGAACAGCACAACCCCCCCAGAAGCAGAATTCAGTCATCTTTCTCCTTTACTTCCCAAGACACTTCTTGACTGTGTGTAGCTTAGGGCAGATGCAGGTTTACAGCCTTCTGCTCTATCCTTATGGAGTGCATCCGTTCCTCACTGCCTAGCAGAGAACAGTAATTATGGGGCCTTCCTCTTTCACATTTCCCTCTTGTTCACTAACACTCACCCAGGGTGGCAGGAATGAGTGGTGAGACTCCAGTGCTTGTCAGCCCTCCACTGATGAACAACGCAAGCAATACAGAGCTGTTTTGAAGAGTAGGGTATGGACACTACATTTCAAAGGACACGAGAACCTGAAGGCCATTCACCTGAAGGAAGATATAAGAGCTAAACTGAAAACTTATAGGATGCTCTGGCTCTAAGAGGCTATCAATCCAGCATTAGTAGTTGGACAGTTTAGATACTCACTTGTTTCAAATCATAGAGAGCTATCCCAGGAACCTCTCTGCCTTTATTTGATACCTTTACTCTGGGGACCTTCTGGTTTTGGCAAAAATAACAAACAAGGGGGTTTATGGGTCATGCTATAGATTTATAAAAGTCAAGATGTGTTTTCTAGCACCAATGTCATGTGAAAACTGTGAGGGATCAAATAAAGTTTCCCTGGTTCTGTGTTAGAAGAACTTAGATGAAGTAAAAAAATCTCATTTATATCCTTTCTTTCTGCCTTGCTGCAAAGCTTCTGAAGCCCAGTCTTCCCATCTGCATTGCTGCTTCAGGCTGAAAAAACCCAGTATGTGGTGCTTTTGTTCTAGTTCTAACAAAGAGGCACAGAGTACCAGTGGAGGTCCTGTCACATGTTTTCTGCAGATAAACAGAAAGGGATGTTACAACAATGTAGGATGCTTCCCTTTACCTGCAGTACAAGCTTTGATAAGTTTGGGGTTTTTTAATCATTTCTCCTGTATTTTAATTAAAACATTGGGTTTTCTTCAAAGTGATTCTATTTTAAGCAGCTGTATTTTCATTCTCTTTTGAAAGAACATTTATCATGCAGCTCTATTCAGGTCAAATATTTTCTAGGTTTGGACCCATTTTATGTTATTGCAGTACAGGTTTTAGTTGGCCTATGTGTCAGACCTTAATACAAATAATGAAAATATGGGGAATTCTAAGTTTAAGAAACCAACCCCATCCTAAGCCTGCTTAGAGTGAAAGCTAAGTTTGGTCACAGACATAGGCACACACCCCAGTGTGGTTGCTCTTAGACAGCAAGTGAATTATTTTGGGCGAGTGGTGTTTTCTGCTCCTTGAGTCATTTCATTGACAGGCAAACTGATACTGGTGATTTTCTATGGATCATCTATGAAAATTTCACCAAAACAGGCTCTTGTGAGCTTTCTTACAGGCTGGCCATGTCCCAACACCTCTTCAGGTTATGGTGGTGGTTTTTGACAATTGCAGTAAACACCCTAAACTAATTTATTTAGGAACACATAAGCTGATTACTATATAGGGGGTTTAAACAGGCGAAGGTGTGAACTAAAACTCATGTTGGTGCTCCAGATAATGATGATAATGTAAGAAAACCTTGTTGCCAGATTTTATTTGAAGTGAATGTGCTACATGTCCCTCTTCCTCTCCATCTTTGAGGAATGTTTACAACTGTTTCATGAAAAGCTCAAATCCCAAAGCTTATCTGCAACTGAATCTTTTGTTTGCAACTGCTTTAAAATGGAGGGGGAGTCCAGTGCATTGACACCAGTAAAACCATTAGATAAACAAACCTTTATTTCCTACATTTCCTTAACACTTCAGATCCTGTCTTATTTTTTTTCTTCCTCCTAATGCTCTGCTCATTAACAGGTTCATTTGATTCTTTCCTTGGGAATTCACCAGAGTTTGCCCTCAATCTCAGGGCAAATAGTTTATAAGTGACCTGCCGGATGGTGTTCGTTAACTGCTTCAGTCCCAACGGAACACTGATATACCCTTAATTAGGATGTGAAGGAAAAGACCTCCAAGTACTCCAAGATGACTTGAGAAAGTCAGATGAGAAAGCCTAGCTGTTCATCTTCCAAGGTTCGAGGCAAAAGTGGAAAGGAACAGGAGAAAAAATCCCACATCAGGACTGAAAAGTAAAAGCAGAAACATTAGAACAACAGATACGTGCTCCGATACATGTTTTCTGTTGGTCATTTATTTTCCTAGTGCACTGTAATATAAATGAAAAGTTGAACTCTCCTGAGAATTATATTAAGGCACAGCATGAAAGCACTTTCATGTCTTTTCCATTCCCCTTCAGGTACAGATACCTGATACAGGTGCTGAGCATAGCAGCAACACTCCTTGCCTTGTGGAGACTATTTATTTATTCAGACTGGTCCTCTTGAAAGACAAAAGCCACAAGGTGTCTTACACTGCCAATAGGGCACCACTCTGCTGAACCAGCTGCAGTTCAGTGATGCACAAGGTTTCAAGCCCTAATACCCCTTTCCTGTGGAAGGCTGGAGAATTGGAGTGGGAGAACTTTATTTGGAGCTCTAGCTGAAGAAAATGAGCCCATTCAGCAGAGCTGCTGGGAATTTGCTTGCCTTTAAGCGCCTTTAAGCACCTTAAGAAGTCCTGCACCCTCATAGATAGCACTTCACTGAACCGTGTTTGTTGTTCCAGCCATTGGTGATATTACATGTCTCTCTTGCACTTGTTACATTTGGTTGAGATTTAACACACTAGCATATATTAATAAGCCTGTATTGTAATAACATCAAGGTTATTCCCCATAACACAGAACAGATGGTGACACTCTGGAAAGTGGTGCTTTTTCAAGCAGTTCTGTGAGGGATTGATTTTTCTTCTTGTCCTTTCTTCTTAAGAAATTTTCTTCACCTCCCAGTACTTTTTGAAGAGGGTGATTTGATTTCAAGGGTCTCTCTGCAAGGCTGCTCAGTGGTTATGGTGGAGGGGTCCCCCAGCCAGTGCTGCGTGAACAGCTCAGGAAGCAGGGTGGTCTTGTGGGCATGGGGCTCTGTGGGGTCCATTTCTTACTGGCTTTCTTATTATTCTGCAGATAGTATTGCTTTACACCTGAAATATTTCAGATGCCCACACAGAATGGCTTTAACACACCTTTAAGCAACACCATTCTGTCCAAGCCCCCTTAAGTGGCCCTGAAATCCTTTTGCAGATCTGAACCATGTAGAGCTCAACCATGAGGGCCTCCTAAGCAGGGAGGTTAGTTGTGTTTTAGCTTCATCTGCTCAGTTCTCACCAGCATTAAGCTTTGCAGATGTAATCCTAAATATTAACATTGGGCTGTGGAGAATCATCTCCTATTTAGAGATCTTCATGTGTTTCTTAATATTAATTTACCTTCCTATCTACCCTTGTACCCAGCACATTTCTAAAGGCTTGTCCCAATTGCTTGTGTGCTTTACAAGCATGTTGAAGACCTGACTGCATTAGTTTTGAGGATAACATATATTTGATCTGCTTGCTCTCTATTTTCACTCTTCCAAGTTTTCCAGAGAGGGAGAAGTAGCCCACCCCGTAACCTTTGCACCTTCAGTCTCTCTTCAACTATTACTAATAGTCCTCATTCTCCTCCTTCCTCTACTTGAGCCTGGTCTTCCTGGATGAGAATGACCTCCCCTCTACCCCCACCTCTTTTATTATATCCAAGACACACTATGCATGAAACTGCAAACACCTGGCAGACATTCCAGGGAGCGATCTGTAGTGCGTCTCCTGCACTGCACAGGCATCTGAGCTGAGCCTCATTTTAGGGATCCCAGAGGTCCTCTCAATCAATAATCCATGTATTTTTATGAGAGCTAGATTACAGGGATTTGCAAAGGGGGTGATTAAGTAATGCTTCAAAGACCAGTTACTACTCACACCTGCAGCATTAATAGGGATCTATTAATAGAAGCTGCACAATTTAGTAATAATCCCTTAATCACAGAAATGCCCCTTGATTTATGCGCTTCAAAATAGACAATACTTTCCATATATCCAACCGGATTTAGATAGATGTGACTTCAACATCTGGCTGAGTGATGACATTTCAGCTATGCAGACGTCATGCAGGGGGCCCAGAACAGTTAGCTAGAAGAGGGATAACAATCATGCTCCTTCCACTGCTCACCACCTGCGTGTTCACGCTGTGTGGAAACAGTTTCCTGTGCTGATCTATCTCAGGTGGTTATCTGCAGGTGCCCCAGTGAGGCAATCTGAGCACTGTCAATCACTGCCTGGGCACTGGGGAAAACAATATGAACTCTTGCTGATATGATGAGGTTAGACTCAGATTCAGTGTCTAGGATGCAGCCTTTCCTATCACAGTCCCAGAAATGTATGGCTAATAGGTTTCCCCAAAAAAAGCTTTTGAATTTAATATAGGATACACATAGGCATCACGCAAGCAAGTGCAAGCTGTCTGAAAGGCAGATCTCTCAAACCAATATGCAAACCAATAACATCTTGTACTTAACCTCTGCTTAGCTCTATGCTGCCATCTGAACCATGCAGAGTCATTGGAGGGTTGAATTCATGAATTGCTCTTGGGCTATACTGGAGCTTGTCTTTGATGTTTATCTTCCTCATACTGGTTGAATTGGAGGTTGTGTAAAGCTCTTCCTTTCAAAAATTTTGCTCTTTGTTAAGGTGGCTCTGCTCTGATGTGCTGCTCTGTGCTGCACAAGTAATATGGGACCAGAAAACAGACTTGTATAGATGGCTTTCAACTTTTTAAAGGCAAAATATTAGTATTGAGAACAAATAACTGTGCCAGATTCAGCCCAGCTGAGTCCAAAATGTCCGTAACTCTCCATGATCAAGGTGCTCTGAGTTCCAATGGATTTTGACTTTGGGAGTCTTCTCCTAGCTCAAGAAATAGTTTCTCCCATTCTCATTTGGACACACACTTTTCACTTCAGTGGGCTTGCTCTGGATTGATGTCATCATTCCTGAGAGCAGACTGGTTACTCAGCAGCCCCTGGCAGCTTAATTAAAGGCTGGAACTCAGCATAAATCCATGCAAAACTCTTTATTGTTTGCTTTTGTTTTGCTTTCAAGGCAGAGATCATGACGACAGGTCACTCCTGGATATGCTATAAATTATCTGGGGGGAGAAACTAATTTTTCAGTGACATGTAGCTGTTACTCCAAACCAAACTCTGATATACTTCTGGGTAAAGCCTGGTGGGAATGTCCAGGCATTTCTAAGCTCTTTTTTCTTATCTATCTGAGTGGAAAACAGTTTTGTTTCGTGATGTTCCTGATTCCAGCATACTGCACAGGTCCTTCCCTCTGCAAGGCACCACTCCAGTACTGCTTTTCTCCAGAAACACTGAATTCAGCCTGGCTGTGTCTAATGCAGTCAGCGTCAGGAATGGGTGAAGGTTCACACTGGTTCATGCTGGACCCAAACTAATTCTTCTATCAGTAACTAAGTCCCAGTTATATTCAGCTCATGTGGACAGCCAGCATGAGTAGTCCCTGTCACCAGAGATCCTGTCCATGTGCAAAGGCAGAGCTGTGCGGGGGCTTATGGACCTGATGGCCAGATCTCAACCATCACAAGAAATTATGCTGGTGTGAAAATGAAGGCGAGCTAAAATGAAATGAAGTTTGCCTGGGTATATCTGTCCTGTTCTTAAGGCTGGGAGGCATTTAATCAAACAGTGACTTTCTAACGCAGTCAAGTTTAAACATAAGTTAAATGGGCTTGCTTGTTTTCCACCACTTACTTTGTCCACAAAGTGAGGAAGCTTATCCACTTCTTCCTCCACCATGCCTCTCAGCACTGCACACTTAGACATCTAATGCTACCAGTGGGAGGCTACTCTACCCTTTATTCCACCCATGATTAGTTATTTTGAATGGCAGAGACACCAAAAATATCCTATTTTTTAGCAAGGACTTTCTATACCACTTACTGTGGTATGTAAAATAATGTTGTGAGAGACTTGGAAAACATCTAGTCTTCCTCCTGTGCACAGAAAGATCAAGCATACCTAGACTATTTTTGTCATTTAACCCATTGCTTCTTAAGTAGGACAATCTCAGGCTGTATAGAAGAGCCATAATGTGCAAGGGAACCCAGAATGGATTAAGCTAACCTGAAATATACACAATCATAAGATCAAGATCCTATGCAAGAAATACGCAATGAAGTATCACAGAAGAAAAAATCACAGAATTCACAGAATTACCAGGTTGGAAGGCCCTCTAAGATCATCAAGTCCAACCCATGCCCTACACCTCCACTAAACCATGTCATCAAGTGCCATATCCAGTCTCTTTTTAAACACATCCAGGGATGGTGACTCCACCACCTCTCTGGGCAGACTGTTCCAATATTTTATTATTCTTTCTGTGAAAAACTTCTTCCTAATTTCCAACCTGTACCTTCCTTGGCGCAGTTTGAGACTGTGTCCTCTCGTTCTGTCCATTGCTGCCTGGTGAAAGAGACCAACCCCCACCTGTCTACAACCTCCTTTCAAGAAGTTGTAGAGAGTGATAAGGTCACCTCTGAGTCTCCTTTTCTCCAGGCTAAACAACTCCAATTCTCTCAATCTTTCCTCATAGGGCTTGTGCTCCAAGCCCCTCAAAGGTACTCCTCTTCTTCAATACACATCCTACTTCACTTTCCAACAAGGAGGGAAGAATTAGAGACCAAGGAAGAGCTATCCTTACTCTCTGGAATGCAGAACATAGGCTAATAATTTATATCCTCATCAAATAAAATTTGCTGGTGGCTGCTGAGATGGCTTTTTTTAGTGAGGTTTCTTAAATATGGGTTGTCTTTCTGTTCCTGCTGGATTATGCTCTTAGCAAGTCACTTGTCAGTACTCTGCGAACATCTGTAATGGGGCTTCAGAGCTGCAGAAATTCAATTTTTACAAATCAGGTAAGTCATAGGGCAATTGTGTTGGTCTGTGGGTCTTTTAAATCCTTTAAATGATTCTACTTGGGTTTTATTTGTCTTATTTAAATGACTTCTGTCCAGACTTCTCATTCCATGTCCGTCATGAGACATGCACTGTGTTTAGCAGTGATGACTGCTGGTAGAGTTTCCATCTGCTGCTTGTCACTGTAAGTGATGTGCTGCTAGGCAGAAAGCTGCAACTTGGCTGGTTGATGTTTGTCACTGCCTCCGAGAGGAAACCTCTTATCTAGAAGCTAGGGGGAGAGCTTTCCAAATTCACCGTCTTATGCAAGCCAACTAGAGCTTATCGCTCCCTGTGTGTCTTGCTCTGTCTGTGGAGCTCACCCATTTCAGACTGTGAGCTGTTTTCATGGAAAACATTAACAATTCTCATTTGATGAGGAAAGGAGGGTCCCTTTGCACTTTGCTTTTTAGTAGACCTCTCAGGTTGCAAAAGGCTGAGCAATTACTACTAGGAATACCTTAGTATAAGATAGCAATTTCCCCTGCAATCTCCGATCCTTCCTTTAGGTGGGACAGAAACGCAGCTACAGAGTTAGAATGCCCTAGAGGGATGAGTCTTGGGTGCGGAGCTTTTAACAAGTCTATTTTTAAACAAGACCCCTCTGGAAGGTGGCAACGGGTTCCCCTGGGTACAGATGGCATCATACAGGCAGGAGGGAGATCTGCAGCCACACAAACTTCCCTCGGACTGCCATGCCCCGAGGGTGATAGGTGGGAGAACAGCAAAGGCAGCAGTCTCAGCCCCTGCAAAAGGGAAAGCTGCTTTGTCCTGCACTCGAGTAATCGATTCTCCTTACCTGAGCCTAACCCTCCCCCCAAGAAACACACATAAATGGAGAGGAAACAGGATCCAGCCCTCCCAAGGGGCAGCAAGTATCCTTGTAAAACAGGGCCTTTATGAGATGAAGGAAAAGAAAGTTGTAGGGGCTCCATCTGTGCAATAAAATATTTAAATATGCTCTGGGACCAAATCAATAATTCTTCATTTTAGCCAAGCTTGCTGCTGGTTTTCCTTTTTATTAAAATTACCCAGTATTAAAAAGATGAAAGTTAGTAATCCAGCCAGCTTGTCTGGCTTTCTACACAAGTCAGCCTCTGACCACCAAGGCAATCCCAAATCTCCTGCCCCACCAGTTCATGCCTCAGTTTACCTACCCATCAGCAGGACAGAAACCTCATCTCACTGAGAAGCAGTGATTGTGCAAAAGGGCTTTAGGTAGTTGGATATTGTGCATTGGAAGCACACTGGAAAAGGACTTTAAACATTGAGTGAGTAGAGGTATGGTGGTTAAGGCAAACTGAAGATCTGCTGGTTTTGATTGTTACATCACATCCATTTAGATAGGATTTTCACCTCATCTTTATTGTTGTTAATAGACCAGAGCCTTCTCTGCTGTAAAGCAGCACAGCTCTGTTGGCTTTTTTCCTTTTTGTACCAAATGAAGATCCTGCCACAGTAAATGAAAAAAAAGGCTCCAGGCTCTTGTACTGTAGGGTGAAGGCAAAAGGTGCACTACAAATTATAGGATTGTTCTAAGGGAGATGTGTCCATTTCAGAAGCCTCCTGTCAGCTCAAAAGCCACCATTGGTAGCTTATTTCCAGGAGAACATCTCTGATTATATCAGTTTATGCCTTGAAGGTTCCTGAATGTACTTGATTTTGTTCACTTTCTCAAAGCACAAGTGCAGCCTTTCCACTTGCATTTTCTTCTTATACCTGGTTTAGCTTTTCTTTAAACCTGGCTTTTCTGGGTGACAAACCAGAAGGTCAAACAACATGGTATTTCCTATAATACAAAATTTAAAAGGGAGTTGAAACATTCTTTGGCAGGTATTACAGGAGAACCAGTGTTCACAGCTCAAGTGACAGGCATTTAACAGAGACACCACCACAGAAGTGCTGGGATGATTGTGACCTCTCAAAAGTTCTTCCTCAATTAAGGTTTAATCTACTTGTTGACTTCAAGAGCCAGCTGACTAAGGTTACAGGGACAACACTCAAAGTGAGTTCCATCTTATGATCCAAGACATTGCTGCATTGCTTAGCACAACATTTGAGTTCGAATTTCAAATATCCTGAAGCTTGGGGGTGGGTGTGTGTGTGTGTGTCATTTCTGGGGTTTTATTCATATCCTTCTCTCTACAGAGCTGCTAACAAATTTTAGGCTCTCTTTTTCTGGTGCTTTTGGCTTTTCCTGAAATGAGGACTCCAAGGAATGAGGACTGATGTTATTCTGCACACAGGGTTTCCAAGAACATCATAACATGAGGAGGCCTTTCTGTTAAGGAGCACAGGTTGCCTGAACTAAGGGTACTCTGCCAGCTGTTACTGTTGTGTAGTCTGCCTGACACAAAAGGGGATTCTCATTGCTGAGCCAAGGTACACACTGCTGCCAGCAGCTCCTCTTCCTCCTCACTCTATCCCCTTAAGTCAAGGTTTCCAAGTCTCATGCTTTCTTATGTATGCATACGTATACTTCTACTTGCAGTTGTGTCTGGAATATGTCAGTCCTAGAGTTGTTAAGCCAGATATGGGTGAGATAAATATAGCCATTGTAAAATTATATGAGACTTATGCCAGCTCCCACAGTGCAGGTGAGAATGTGAATGGTTCAGTTGGACCCTGAAGTTAAAGTAAGAATAAGTTTATTGGTTTCATTCTCACTTTTTATCTGAAGAAACATTTTCTAAATTAGAATAGTTATATTGCTAAGCTCTTCAGAGTATAAAATAGACTTGGACAACAGAGCCTAGTAATACTACATGTTTACATGTTTACTTAACTGTGTACTGATCCTTCTCCCTCCTAAAATAAAAATGTTACACAGTTGCTTACTAAACCCTAATGCATTTTAATATTAAGCAACCCAACCTATTGCTTTGGCTGCTGCTGTATAAAATGAGATCACTATTGGCTGCAGATGCACTCAAGAGTAGGACTGCTGAAGGGTGTCTGCTGATAATAAGGATATCTATTCACAGCTGATAATACTAGTTAGCACTTCTGCAGTGCTTTTGTGCACACTCTCAACTCACTTCACATGCAAGTAATACTTTTCAATCCCTTTACCATACCAAGGAACGCTGAGAGAAAACTTACTTGGGTCACCCCTATAATAGGCCACGTAGAAGCCAAGGAGAAAATTCCCTGACATTGACTGGACAGTACTGTTGATTTTAAGCTTTTATTACAATGCATCCAAATCATCTCCAACATTTTCATGGCATTTCAGTTTATAACATTTTGCACAGATCTGCCTGGTAGAATAGAAAACACTTTAAGAGATTCAGTACGTTGCAAAGTTATGTTCCACCTACAGCACATCAATCAGTGTGTTTGTTTAAGTTTAAATGCTTGAAATGTGCTTGCCTTATCAAAAGACTGCTGGCTACACTAACAAATGCCTTCTTCTGGAAATATAACTCCACAAGGCCCATATGATTTGCCAGCCCTGTCCATTCTTTGTACTAATTATGGGCTCCTCCCTAGAGGTTGGAAGTTGCTTTTGGTTTGCTTCAGGATCCAACCTTTCAGATGCTAAACCAAACCACCTGTGCCTGCAAAACAGATAGAGATCTCAGGCAAACTGGTCATCCTTCATGATCTTTCCATTCCTTCCTCTTTGGCCAGAAATACAAAGCCATTAGTCTCTCCTAGACTGTCGTGGTGCCTCTAGCCCTGGAAGAACAGAGGCATTAAAGCCTTGAAGGATGTACTGAGGAAAAAATGCAACTGAAAACCTGTTTTCTTTTTAACTGGTTTCAGAAATGGTTTGAACTCTGACAAAACTGTGTAGAGCTGTTTAACTTGCTTGCCTGAGCCTGTGGCATATGGATAAGGGCTGCTGTCTATGCAGCTGGTGAAAAGAACCTGATGTTGTGTTAATTGCAGCATTTCTGTGCCTATGCTATCAGAAAAGTAGATCTAATCGAGGTCTTGGGGGTTAGTTTGGGGTTGTTTAAATGGAGATTTGCCTAAAGAATTACTTTGCAGAAATCCACTGATCTTGATAGAGGTGTACTTGGAAAGGTTTCTTAGGGACATCTTTATCCTCAGTCACTCAGAGATTTATGGAATCTATATCTGCAGTCACTCACAGAACAAGAGACATCCTTATTTCCCATACACTCAGAGTGAGCTCTGACATGTCACCCTCTCCCACCCCTATGCAATTACTAACAGATCTTCTACTCCTTGTCTTCTGCTTTGTATGCTGAATGGTTTTGTTCCCTGTTCCACAGTAGGATTAAATCTCCTAGATAGGGAAAAGCACTTGTTACCCAATGCTACTTCGGTGGGCTGTACAAGACCTTGTAACCAGTGAGAGAGCTGAAATCCCAGCTCTTTTAGGGCATACCCAGTATGCCCAAGGGGTTCAGAAGACTTGACTTACAGCATCACCATGTTTGCTTCAACACCACAGCATTAGTGTGTGTGCTTTCAGCATCATAAAGCCTTTTCTTTTCACTCCCAGCACACTGTGGCAGCGAAGAATGGGGATTCTGGCCCATAACCAATGTTTTTCTCATGAAAAGTGCTAAGAGATCATTACAGTCCACCCAGACCAGACAAAATTCTCATTTTTAAAACTTCTTCTGAAACCCCCACCCACTGTGAAGTGGATGGGACTGAATTTATCTTGAGGAAGATAAAGGCTGAGTCAGCCCAGCTGGGACATGGACCTGTGGTTAGAGAAAAGTTAGGCACACCACATTTGAAGGTTAAACCACTAAGACATCCCCATGAGCTAAGGTAAACATACCATCATTTACCCTTCCTATCTTTTGCTTGCAAAGCTATGTATTATGTGCATAGCAAAATGTGCATATAACTGAACTGCTGGAATAAACATGGGAGACTTGAAAAAAGCCTTAAAGGACGCTCCACATGTACAGCAGCAGCCCACCCTTATTCTTGTAAAAGGCAAAGCAATGCAGCCTCAGTTTCCTAGAAGGGTCTTCCATCTTTCTATCTCCATGACAGACTGAATTTGGGCCCCTGCCCCTAACCCACTCTGTTGAGCAGACAGCAATGCTGAGCATAACGCAAGCTGTTTCTTTGTCTGAACCATCTGGGGGAGAAATATAAGGGCTGGGAAGATTGTTCTGAAGGGAATACAAGTCAGCTACATTTAAGCCTGCAGAAGAGAAGCTGTTCAGGCTTAGTGCCTAATATAACAGGAGAAGAAACCAGGTCAGGAGCCATTGCCCTCCAGAAGCTCAATCCTCCTACTTAAGAAAGAAATAATCATTGACTGCAGTGGGACAGTAACGAAGCCTTGGAGAGAGAAAAGGAGAAGTACCTTTTTCAGGGCTGGCATAGAAAAGCCTCCTGATTTCTTCATGTTGTGTCTCCAAGCAGATCTCTCTGCCAGCAGCTGTGTTTGCTCTGTCGAGACTTACCCATCCAGAGTAATTCACCTCCATCCCATCACTGAGGAACTGATGGGAAAAAGAGGTCAGGCGGTGAGAGCCATGAAAAGAAACAGTTATCCACAGATGGAACTGCATTCCTGTATTTTCCATCTGCCCTCCAATACCTGGGTCTTTCAGCTTTCATTCAGGAGCCAGTGTTAGTGATGTTCTTTGTGTGCTCACCTTTACTCCCTGTTTTCTCCTCCCTTCCATCCATTACACCATGTTGCCTTACCTAATTTGATGTCTGTGCATCAGATTCAAAACTCTTCTGCTCAGGAGTATCAAACATATGCTGAATAATTTAATTCTGATTTAACACTAGAAACAGAATAGTCTTTATTTTTAGGCAAATTATCAAGTTCCAGGCTTTGTTTTGTTTTTATAAGACATTAATATACATTAAAACTGAGTACGTTTTCCAGGTGCATGGTTTCCTTTCTGAAAATGATTTCTTCTTTGAGTGCGTGTTTAAGAAAAGTCTGTAGCTCTGCTCACAGGATCCTTTCTCTTTAAATGTACATGAATACGTTTGCATTGGCTGTAGAGACCAGGCAGTATACAAGACATAATCTGTGCTTTGCCAGGTGAACTTGAGCAAGTTCATCCCTTACCCTAGGTTTCACTTTTCTGAAAGTGAAATGGGATAATACGGAAAATGGCTATCCAGGCCTGCAACAGAGCCACCTGAAAGCATTGGGTTAGGGTATCACAGTGTACATTATTCCCAGTCTTCTACCATGTCAGGAGCTGCAATGTGACACACAAGAGCTTGCCTGTTTTTTCAAGGTATACGTATTTGCTTCATGAATCATAGAATGGTTTGGGTTGGAAACAACCTTACGGATCATCTAGTTCCAGCCCTCTACCATGGGCAGGGATGCCTTTCATTAGATCAGGTTGCCAAAGGCTCCGTTCAACCTGGTTTTGAACATTGCCATCTTCCTTGGGCAGCCCATTCCAGTGCCTCACCACCCTCACAGTAAAGAACTTCCTCCTTATATCCAATCTAAACCTCCCCTGTTTAAGTTTGAACCCATTACCCCTTGTCCTGTCACTACAGTCCCAAGAGTCCCTNCACCCTCACAGTAAAGAACTTCCTCCTTATATCCAATCTAAACCTCCCCTGTTTAAGTTTGAACCCATTACCCCTTGTCCTGTCACTACAGTCCCTAATGAAGAGTCCCTCCCCAGCATCCCTATAGGCCCCCTTCAGATACTGGAAGGCTGCTATGAGGTCTCCACGCAGCCTTCTCTTCCCCAGGCTGAACAGCCCCAACTCTCTCAGTGTGTCTTCATATGGGAGATGCTCCAGTCCCCTGATCATCCTTGTGGCCCTCCTCTGGACTTGTTCCAACAGCTTCATGTCGTGTTCATGTGCAGCAAACTGCAGAGGGCTATCAGTGGGAAAAGGCCATCCTGGACAGCCTCTCTGGAGCAAATGTGCTGCCCAGCTGGAGGTTTGGTTCAAAATTACCTGCTCTGGTTGAAAATACAGGCCAAATATAGTAGCCTGTCAGCCACTGCCCTGTAATTATTCCAGGTCATCTGCACCTTCCCTGCTGCATTCTAATTGAGGTTTAACAGGTTTTGTCCTTGGTGTTTGAAAAATAGGCTTCTCTCAGCTAAGGATCAATCCAATTAGTGTAAAATCTGTGTCAGTTAATATTCACAAATCCTTTACCCACTGTTGAGAAGTCTGGCTGTGCAGGTTAAATAGCTATCCTCACATGTTCAGTACATACCTCTGCAGGAGCCCGACACCACCTTGTTCCAGCAGCAGAAGGCTGCACAAAGCAGCTCTGAGCTCGGTCACCAAACATAGCTGTGAGATATTGTGGCATTCATTGTGCAGTTCTCGGGTGCAGCCCCCAATGCTTCCACCCCTCAACAAACCCAAATTGAGCAAAAAGAACATTGAAGGCTGTCTCGGGCAGATTGCAGATCAGGCTTTATCCTTTCTCTAATTCTATTTCTCTTAAAACCCCCACAATTTTGGACACTTGTACAGTCAGTGGAAAACAGGAGAGGGGTATTCTCCTCCTTGCCTGCTACTAATAAGAAAAAGATTTCCTAAGTATGAAAAGCATTAGTCTCACCATGTTTCTTTTATGCAAGCATCCGTGATTGCAAGGGAACTATGGTGTAATGCTAATGCAGAAGCAATGACCAGAACAAACCTTTAGAGTAATGGTTCCAAAGACTTTTCATGGCTTGCTGTAAAGTATGTATTAATTTGGTTAAGAGACGGTCTTGTGCCATATCCTAAATATGGATATGTCTAAGAATTTCCCTGGATACTCCCTGGAAAGATTTACCATTTCCATTTCATGGTAATGGGACAACCCACAGACCTAAAGATGGGCATTTTAAAGGGAGAAAATGCTGTGTGAGACTGCTGTCTTCCCTACTTTAGTCATGGCCACATACAGCAGAATTAACTCTGGCCTTCAAGTTGCATTTGGGACTTTGTTTTTTCTGGAGTCGTTTGCAAATCTTGAAAAGACATTCAATTTACTAAGCAGAAGCTGTTTGTAACTGTGGGAAGCAAAACTCATTTCTCCATTGAGGCCGACTCTTCTGTGCCTTTGCTCTGACCATTTCTTGGTTTGCTGCTATTTTTAACTGCAATGTAGCTAAAATAAATAAAATGTTTGCCTACAAAAAAAAAAGGACATCTTCAGCCTCCAAAACAGAGGTGGCTATTGCCATTGTGATTGTCTGTGGGAAGCTGAGATGACAGTTCTGGTGCAGCTCAAATTGCCTTGACTTCTTTTGACCAGAAGATTCCCCCTTTATGCCCACCCATGCCTTCTGATAACTAGACATCTTAAATGCAAGCACATCAGAAAGAGCTGCCTTAAATGCAGTAATTCTGTGAACAAATTTAAAGCATCAGGCCACTTGGATAACTTAGACCAGGCCCATCAATAATGAACTATCATCCTCCCAAAAGAGACTGCACAGAAAACATTAAGTATTCAGCAATACATCAGCAAAGCTAAAACTGTTTCAGTGTAATAACATGAATCACTGTTTGGCTGTACACTCTAATGTCTGATACTTTCTTAAGAAGCCTGTTGGAATATCATGGTATTTGCAGCACTGGGAGATATAACTGGGTTTGTATTGTGGCTATTACATGATAAATGGCTAACTATAACCTTGTAGAGCTATGCACTGCAGCAATAGTACACATTGACTTCTATACTGGCAGTTTTTCCAAACAATTACCAAAGGCCCAGTAAAATCCTGCAATAATAGGTACCAACAGAGCCTGAATGACAGTAAGCCATTCCTGTTTCTGTATAGAAACACATATCCCTCTCCTAAATCCAGATTTCTACATGCTGGTTTGCTCTAAATCAAAGCTGTGACCACAAAGGGCTGGCAAGCGGTACTGGTGTTTTTCCATACTCCCACTATTCATTGAATCTTTATTTGCTATCTGTTTTGTTTATGGTTTGTTGCCCTAAGAGCTAACCTCTAATACTTGTCTTAGAAGGTGGGAGCATCTCACTTTTATGCATCTGAAGTCAGTAAATGGGGACCTTGGCTGCTTTTTTATTAGTGTTGGTTTTGTCATTACTGATAGCACCACTGAAAAACAAGGCAGAGTTAAATGACCACTGAGAAATGAGTTCTTTTTCTTAATATAACACCATTCTACAGGGACTTGGAAAAGGATTTAGATGAGTCGTGTAAAGTAACACTGAGCACCTTCCAAATGCAGTACTTTAGTGAAAGTTGTTCATTACTTGTTTAATAAAGATCATGTGCCCTGTTATAAGCATCAGAACTGCAGTCCATTAATCTTGGGAGAAATTTTCCCTCCAGTTCAGATCCTGACTTGAGTTGGGGGGG
>NDXB01020289.1:23201-45108 GCA_002631895.1 Agapornis roseicollis | reverse complement strand
GGGGGGGGCAGGGAATAGCAATTGAGGGTTTTTTTCCACTTTCAGGAGAATGGCATGTTCCTCAGGGAGACAGTAAATTGAAATTAAGGCTGTTTCAGTTGGCCTACAGGATATGCCTGCAAATGTAGACATATCGGAATGGTGAAAAAGTCTGTCTGTGCCCATTCATATAAAGTGAATGGGTTGTAATGTTCTCCAGCCCTTGGGAACGGTGGCTAGATTGAGGAAAGAAGGCAGGAAGAATGAGATGGATTTGACATAAGTATATTTAAGTGCACTGAAGGCTTTCTCTCCTCCCTGCGGTTTAATGGTATATTCCACTGGGGTCTACAAGGAAGAAAGAGAGTGAATCCCTACAGCTTTCCTTTTTAAGGATAACAAATCTTAAAACAGGTGTGAGCACAGAAAGATCCTCTTACTTGTTGTTTTTAAGTCCTTCTCAGCCAGCCGGCACTCCGTGTGTATTATTATCATTCCACAGAGTGAACGCTGGGGAGAGGGGACCAGGAGGGGAAGAGCAGCTGGAAAAAATAGATGACTGCAAATGAATAATATGAACTAAGTATGCCGGTCATGCTCTATGAAATTTATTATACTGTGGTTACCAAGAAGACATATTAGCCAGAGTAAAAAGAACAGAAAATAAAAGGTTGCAGTGTAGGGAAATACCTTCTTGCCTCTTGGCAACGTGTGAAACATGGGAATGAGCATGACGGGAAGCTCAGGCTGCTGAACAGCTTCCCTAGCTGAGGGGGCAGGCTTAGGCCATCTGAGCACAGAAAAGCTTTCTCTGAAGTTGCTTTCAATAAAGTATCAAGTGTGTGTGAATGAGCAGGGGGGGACCCCTTTGATGTTTTGCCTGTGCCAGTGAAGCAGTGGCTTTCCTTATGAGCAGTGGTCCTGGCACTGCCACCACCAGGCTGGGCACAGCAGGGGCAGCAGCACTATCTCAACTTGCATTTTCAGAAGCCACTAAAGGGGGACCCAAAATGGGATGTGCTCATTGACCAAGGCCTGCTTTACAGGATTCCCACTTGCTGTGCACCCTGCTGGAGATTTCAGAGCAGATGCCTGAATGTGGATTTCTGCTTAGAAAGAGGAGCTGAGCACCGGCTGGTATCTCTAATCCCTGCCCACCTCCTCCAAGGAAGAGTTAAGCAGACAGAGCAAGCTCCAGTTGTTGTGTTGAGGGCCCAGCAAGTTTTATAAGTCTTCCTCACCTGTGGGAGGGTGTCATCTGAAGTTAGGACACAAACATTAAGTGGTATTAAAAGAGGAGTAGGTCTCACTGAGTCTGTAGGTGTTTGGAAATGTTTACTGGGAGACTTTGTCAGGGATCTCATAATCCAGGCGGAGGACTAAACAGTGATTTTAAGGAGAGCAACCAGCCGATCTGCAGGGGTTCACAATATGGTAACTCTTAATAAACAGGAAATAAAATTAACTTTCTTATTCCCATTCTGAAATGTTTACTGAAAAGAGGAGAAAATAAACCCCAATCTCCAGAGCAGGCTGCCCCAAGTGGTTGGACCTTTGAAACTTGGAGGGGAACTTTACAACCTTTGCCCATATGTTTCTGCCCCCCCCTTCACAAGTCTGGAATTTTGCAGAGGTTTCCCCTTATAGCTGTGAATTTCACATGGAAATGTAATGGTTTCATCAGGAGTTTTGCATTTCAGCTGTAATAAAAGAAGAGATAGGAATCAAAGACAGTTGTTCCAAGGGAGTGGAGTCTGTAGTGTATAATTACGAGTCCCTCAGCCAAAGGCAAATGCTTGAACTATTTCAATTCTTTTATTACTCTCTAGAACACAGCCAGTGAAATGTTGCTAACGTACAAGGCTGCAATTGCCTCTCTTGTTTTCCCTTCTCCTTTTCCCTTTTGTTCATCTCTTGGACAGGCAGGGAGAAAGCAATGCTCTTTCCCTGGATATAGCCCAGCAACACTATTTTTCAGTGAAAGGACTTTTCACCTCTAGAAAGTTAACACCATTTTAATCCCAGGTAAGATTTCATGGGTTTACCATGAGCTACCCGAGAAGACTTTTGGCTATGAACAATCAGGACCACCATGATTACCTTCACTGCAAACCTGAGGAAATATGTCACAGAAGCTAAAAACATCAGTTTCGTTGGATGCAACCCTATTTTATTACACATCAACTTTGCTAATTAATTGGTCTTTGTGCTACCATTGACACAAATATAAAACAGCCTACCCGTTTAAATTTCATTGTTGTTGACACAAGTGGGAAGACTATTCTGAGGCCTGGTTTCTAATGAGGATTTGTCTTAGGCCAGCTAAAGTGGACCTGGATTTCATTGCTCTGGTTTGTTTCAACAGTTGTCTCCATTACGTGCTGTAATTCCTGCATGTAGCTTTTTCAACCTGGCATAAGGACAATAGGTAATTCAAATATCTATATTGTCCCTGCACCCTGTAATGGTATTACAATGACAATTTTATTACTCTCATAAAATCTTTGCAACTTCCCCACAGCACATTGTAATTTCACCAATGGTTATAAAAGGTCTTAAATTATATTTGTACAAAATTGAGATGAATGGGGTTTAGTATTAATGCATTTCTCATTGTGTAATAAGAATTTTTGTCCCTTTCCTTTTGCCAAGTGTGGAGAAAAAGCAACTCAGTTCAAGTATTTGTCAACTCCCATTAGAAATATTTAATACTAAGGAAATTTATGGATTTAGTTTCCAAAGGATACTGCCAGCGAAGTTCATGATTACTAAATCACTACTTAAATACAACCATTGTTCACCTTATAAATTTATATATGTTTTTTGACATATATAAGGTGCAGCTCTGGAGGCTGAGTCAGCAGTGGAGGAGTTTTTTCTTAATTCAAGCTTATAAAATAAAAGAGCCTCATTATGAACAAAGCCGCAACAATATGTAAAATGTTCCATAAATGTTTTCTAGGAATGGTGGGCAAAACGCATTCAAACTAAAGAGCAGGTGGAGCTTTCTCTGCTCCTCAAAACAAAGCATTGTAAATTAAGCCACAGGTAATGAGAGTGATTGTGTTTCTATAAAGTTTGCTGTGCTGATTTTGGAGAAATCAGCCTTATTAAGGATAAAGAAGTGAAGTGTGAAGTGCTGGTGTTACCAGTTTGAAGTTTCAGTCTGCCTGATCAGTAATCTGCGTTAAGAAGTCTTGTCGAATTGAAAGTGCAGCAAAGTCCTAAGCAGTGAAGTGCGAAGGTACAGTTTGAGTTGGCTGGAGTCCATGCAGCTGTGATGAAACAGAAGGGGGAAAAAAAGATGGCATCAAGGGAAGGGTAAACTGCTCTTGACATCTTCAGCACTGAAAAAATATTGCAGAGGAGGAGAGGAAGAAAGATGAACATCTTGATTTTTATTGCATAGAAAAGCAGCACAATTTCAGAGGAAGGAGTATGAAAACAAGTTTCATGCTCTATTTTTGCTTGTCATTTTAGTCCTTTCTGGAGGCTCTGTATTCAGGCAAATCCACCTGCAAGGCTCTAATGAATTTATCATTCAATACATAGTCAAAGAAAATTGACTCCAGTAGACAGGCTTTAACAGAAAACGAATTGGCTCAGGCAGGACAGAAGATTACTAAAATACAGAGAGCAGAGCCCATTTTATGTGCAAGAGAATCTTCTGCAGACTTTTAGTGTTTTCAGTTTTGACTACATTTGTTCAGCTGGCTGCAGTTTTTGATTTCTGGATGTTTTGATATTCTTTTATTATTATTTTGGGTAGTAACTCCAGCTTCTCTGGCTGGGATGCTCCTTTAACTTTTTGTTCCACATATGAGGAGAAAAATAATTGATGCTGTAACTCCCTGAGGCTCGCTGAGCGCCTGGGAGAAAACCGGCAAGAGCATTTCATCTGCAGAAACGTTGCTTGAATGAAAAACAAAAAGCTGAAGCCACATGTTTGCAGCAAATGTGCTTTAACTAATGGATCCCAGCATATTATTAACTCACAGTAACTCATAAATATGACAAGTGTTTTTTTCACTTTACACCAGCGTCCAATTAGAGCCAAATGATGAACAGTCATTCACAGCTGAGCCGGTATCCCCGGGCAGTACTTATCTCCTGAAGGATTGTCTGCAGGTATGAGGGAGGTGAGCAGGGAAGAAGGTGGCAGGAGCAAGCTGTGAACACAAGGAGACATTACAGCAGAGCTCTTGTGCATGAGGTGAAGAGCAGAGCATCGTCCATCATGGTTCCTCGAGCTGGGACCTGCAGCCATAAAGCTGACAAGGAGGGGGAGAAAATAAGGCTTGTGGGGCTGTGTTGGGAGCTGGAGGGAAGGGCTGAAGAAGGAATTATAGAAGGAAAATTTCCTGACAAATTACCTTGTATTTTCTGGTTTCATTTCTGACACGCGGAAGGAAATGCTCTGTGTTTTCTTAAGGAAGTGCAAATTTCTCCACTTCATCCATTTTAAATCCTCGCCCTTAGGCCTTTTGTACTGAAGCATAAAGTTTGGAGGCCTTAAATGGTCATAACGTTTCCCTGTAGAATTTGGCCTGAGAAACCTACTAACAATTCTGAAAGGCTAAAAAGGAAAATCATTTTACAGCAATTTGGCAACATCCATTTATAGGGGGGTTCATATGGAGCATCAATTTATTCTCATGGTTTCTTTACCATATTTGATGAAATATAAGATGCAATTGGAACAAGCGGCTAAAGAAAAAAGGCCATAAACTTTGAAATGGTGTTGTAAAACACACAGTGTGTTAACGTGAAATAAGTTACAGACTTAAAAGAATTTACAATGGCTTGCTCATATAATAGTAATACAATGGGCTTGCAAGTTGCAGATGTTTTCTTGGAAATCTGGTATTTTAATACACGTTCTCCTTGAGTGAAACTGAGATTTGGATCTGAATAATAATAACTCGGTGACACTGGAAAACAGAGTTAAAGGAAAACCAGTAAAAGGGGGAGGGGGAGAAATCAAACTAAAGCAGAAAGCTTAGCATTTGTCCACCTAAGTGATACTCCAACTTACTTCTCTGTGAAAAAAGTGTTCAGTTTGCAGGTCAGTCAAAAAGTCAAGTTTCTTCTGCTTTCCCCATCTCACTCAGTGGACCTTGTCCTGTGAGTGGGATGTGTGTTTCCCAGGACTCTCCACCCCTAGAATGGGGTGGAAAGTTTGGTATGAATACAACAGGAAAGAGAGAGTAGCTAGAAGAGGAGATGGACACTCAGCCCCTGTGCTAACATATATTCCTCCCCTGCACAGGTCCCATTGTAGCTCTGGAATGCCACAGCAACCAAATCCTGTTGCCAGGGGCCACCTCTGTCTCCAGAGGGGCAAGTTCCAAGGCCACAGAATTTTTTGCTGCAATTTTTATTCATACTCAGGGTCTTGGATGAAAGCAGGGTCTTGGATGAAAGCGGGGCCACTGCCTTATGGCAATGTGTAGTAACAATGATTAAATCTGCAGAGCTATGGTGTGGAGAAAAAATAGCTGCACCTCATCTGCATCTGTCTGTATATTTCTGTGTAATGAGAACCACTTATCCTTAAAAAGGTACAGGGTATTTCCTTAGAGATTTATCAAAAGATAGAAGTTGTATACTTGTGTTGCCTTCCTAAAGAAATCTGCTTGGGAATGAAGCATTGCTACTTGTTGTAGGGGAGAAGTATTAGTGCCTTGTGACTTGCATAAAGGGGTCTTTACAAGTTGCACAGAGAGGCTGTAGCTGCAGACATTCACAGTCAAGTTTGATGGGGCTCTCAGCAATCTGATCTAGTTGAAGGTGTCCCTGCCCATTGCAGACGTTTTGGACTAGATGACCTTTAAAGGTCCCTTCCAACCCAAACCATTCTGTGATTCTATGATTATATCCTACAAGCTTGTTTGCATCCTGACAGTGGACACATGAATTTGTAATTGGCAAGGATTGTAAGATGGCTTACATGTGCTGTGCCTGACAGCATCATTTCCCAGCAGTGCTGGTTTAGAGCTGAAAGGTAAGATTTATCAGTTTCATTCCTTAGAAACCTGGGCTAAGCCCAGTGGTTGTGTAATATAAGTTGGCAGAGAGAATGATGTGGAGCAAAGCCATTGGCCCTCAGTAACCACCAGATTCTCTCTGAGGGCTGAATCTGCAGGGCACATGATGGAAACTTTGTTCTCCTGTGTGGATCTCTTCCACAGGGGAGCAGAGACCATTCCCCCATGCTGCCAGTATGCAGATAGCCAAAGGCCATGACTACAATGCCGTGTCTATGATAAAGGTCAGCAGCAGAAGCCGTGTACAGCCTTCAGCCCAAGTACAATCAGTCTTCTATATGTAGGCTCCAGGCCCATGCAAAGATTTTCATTTTCAGCGCTCTCCCTTCTGCCTTTATCAGTGTAGGTCCTGCATGCTGGGGCTTGAGTTCCCTGAAACGGGGAGTATTCCATTTCTGGGCATATTTGCACATTTCACTAGCAAAATGGGGATGTTCTGCTAAAAGAAAAATATGATTTGTGCTTAGTTCTTTTCTGACACTTCAAAATTTGTGATTGGTTCTCTGTCTCCCTTAGTCTGGGTGTAGTACAGATGTAACACACATTGTGGAATGTGGATGAGTCAAAGCAGGAGAGAAGAGGCATTGCACATATTCTTCAGAGAGGGAGAAGTTAGGCTCCTTCTACCCTAACTCTAGTGGTTGCTGATCACCTTACCCAGATTTCCTCTGCCCTCAGTGGGGGCACTTTGAGAATATGATTTCCCTCACTCCATCTTCCTTTGGCAACACCATGAGGTTTCCAATGTGACCGGGACAGCTCTTATCCAGCAATATGATTTCTGCCCCAAGAACTTGTTTCTATTGCATAACGACCAGGAGAAGCAGCTATAAGGAAACTAGGTCAGATCCCTGTCTTCTCCCTTGAGGACAAAGCAACCTTTTGATGGAGAAAAGCAAAATCAGTGCAGTTGACTCAGGTCACCATAGGTACCCGACTGAAGGTTGTCAGGCTTCTGTTAATGACTGCAGTCTGGGCTTTCAGGTAGCTGTGGATGGCATCTTTTCTCTGGGCCATATTAGGTGACTAATTCCTGCAAAGAAGACAGTGCAAGAAGGCTTAGTGCACTGTTTTACATAATAGCTCTATTGAGTCTGTTTTATTAGGAAAGGAAACCCTTACATTCTGGAGCAAAACTACTTTTTAAAGTTAAAAAAAAAAATACCAGAAGCTGCTGAAATTAAACTGAGGAGAAAAACATCCCCTATTATTTTCTTTGACCACATTGTTTTGCTTTTTAATAGATGTTTGGAAATGTTCTGTTTCTAGACTTAACATTCGTATGAATCTGCTACCGGAAACAAATGTCATAGAAAATCTACCACAGCATTAGGGAAGTCAGGAAAAGGGAAATCAGTCAAGTCAATATTGATAGGGACAAATCTCTGTTTAGTTTAGTTTTATGTCCCACAAAGAAGGGGAAGGGAGGAGGGAGTTCTAGGGAGGCACAGATAGAGAGTGAGCTTTTCTGCATGTAGTGTTTGCCCTTATGGGAAAGGATTATCAGGATTAGCATTCCCATCCTGGCTCCTGAAAGAGGGATAAGGAAAAAAAGAAACATGATCCATAAGCATCTTCTCACAAACACTCTGAAAGGCAACCACATACTGGCATCATGTGTTGTGTGTATACGGACATGTTAAGTAATCTCAGGCACCTAATTGTTTTTCAAATGCCCTTTTGCATGGCTTAGGGAGAGGGATACAGAGAGGAAACTCATACACCAGAGCAAAGTGAGCCTTAATGCCACATGACTGCTCCTTGTTTACACTAGTGGGATGAGATGAGAACTGGGCATTTCATTTAATTGTACATCCGTATTATATGAATCATGCGTATGCTCTGCTGTTCACACTCTCTCTACAATCTGATTCAAGCACATGTGTGCTCTATTCAACAGAGACCTATTTTTTACCCTTGTATAGTTCAGGCCTGAGGTCACCTACGAGACAATATGAGACAATGCCAGTACAATATTTTTTTGTATCAGACTTGCCAAAACACCACAACTCTCCTCTGTGTTTAAAAAAGAAAAAAAATAATAAAGAAACCACAAGGAATTTTTATTTTGTACAACCCCAATCAGAAGGCTGAAGAAGCTGCCAAATTATATGATAGAAACTCCTACGCACAGAACCCAGTAGAGCTGTAAACTAAACTTCTGTAGCTTTTCAATTGTAAATCCAGATGCTTTTTATCCACGATTCTTCCCAATGACCTTTCACTTGAAAGCCAATTTGTCAGTCTACTCACAGTGTCTGAAGAAACCATCAAAGCCACAACACCAAGTTGTTCTGAAGATGTTGTTCCCTGTGCAATGGCAAAGATGCTACACTTGTTTCCTGAGTCCATATCTTGCTCCTGCTTGCAGGATTTGAATGTGTTCCTTGCTCCAGATGATAGCAGCAGCACAGAGCCTTGTCTTTTGTAATCTACATTGAGGAAGAAGGGAAGGAAAATTAGGAAGCACAAAATCAAAGGTATTTCTAGTTGTTATGCCTGATCTTCATCAAAGGACTCCCCTTAGATAAATCTGCTCCTTTGTGCAGTTGAACAACATTGGTTTCTCTGAAGGCAAACACTGCTGGAATGCAATGGAAATATCTGAATAAATTCCATACTGCTATAACACAGATGAATTTGGTCTCTGGTTTCAGGGATGGGTACACAGTAAAGTGCTGGGCTTGGTTCTCTGAGCTGAGCACTGACTCTAAAATCCCCACCCAAGCAAGGGATACTCGTGTCAGCATGCAGCCCCAGTCACTGCAGCACCCACTAACAGAGAAAGCACAGAAACATCCATTTGGAAAAAGAATCCAAGAGCTCAGTCAGATGTTTCCTACACCTCTTGGGCCTGAAAAACAGGCTCAAGGATTTCCAAAGTTCAGGCTCAATTGTATTCCTGGTGCTATTCAAGTTCGTATGAGCCAGAAATATGGGAAAGCAATATTTGTGAGGGTTGGATGCTCTTGTTTGTTTTTGTGGCCAATGCAGGACCTGCCAAACTGTGAGGATACAGAAAAGAACAAGGAAAAGTTGTGCACTGTGGGAGGGAGTTTTAATGTGTGTTTTCTAACACAGAGGAAATTTACATAGAAGTTTTAAGAATAAGCTTCTGGCTGGTTCTAATTATCACCTACCAGTTGACTCCATCAATCCTAAGGCTGGTTTCGCTCCCAGGTGTCGGTTATTTTTACTGTTATTAATTCCTATTTGAGTGCTGACAATGTAATCAGCCCAATGAAGAAAACAGAACTGAAACTCCTACACTGCTGAGGTCACGGGCTACAGGACAGGAATCAGCAGATGATCTGAGTGGGCTTGAAGAAAGTGCTGATATTTTCAGAAGATATTTCCCTCTTCCCCTTTTTACATAGCACTTGGGAAGGGAAAACACATATAATGGGTGGGAGGTGCTGTTCATGTGCCATGAGAAGAGAGGACTCAGGCACAGAGAAAGGAGCAAAGGGCATGTAGAGTCTTCAAATAAAGAAGATGGAAGAGATAGAATCAAAAGTATCAGCTAGTGCAGAAGCTGCCCAGGGTGATGGCATTTCTGGTAAGGAGGAGAGCAACAGTTAATGTTTGGAAAGCACAACTGTCAGACTGACTAATTCTCTGGATGGGGAAAAGGTCAGCAAATATGACAGTTACCCCCAGAGATGCAAAAATCAGTCAGGAAAGAGCCAGACCTGCCCTCAGCTGTCATCCAGATCTTACATGGAATAGAATGAAAAACTTTTCAGGTTTGGAAAAGGAAAGAAAAACTGGGTGAGTCTGGAAGCAGAAGTACAGGAGTATCATGAGGAAATCTGTTCTGTTGCTGGCTCAGTCAAAAACAAGCAGTACTGGAAAGCTCATGAGAGAGTCTGCGTTTGTATGATTCTAGTCTGACTGCTACAAGAAAAAGGGGTCAAAAGTTTATCCAAAGTTTAGCCAGTACCTGAACTTTCCAACGCTGAGCTGAACTGAACCTCTAACCCAAATCACTCCTCCAAATGCGATACTATTTAGATCGCTTTTTCAGTTAACCCACTTCATGCTCAGCTATCAGACTGCCTTCATCCTGTCTGCACTTGCTTACTAATATGCATCTTTGGAGTTAAGATTCCTACTGTGGGGATGCAGAAATTGAGGCCAGGGTCACTGTGAAAGACATTAAACCTTGCCCTCCTCCTGCTTGCTTTCCTTGTACTCTTTCTACGTGGTGCCTTGGCATGCACATTAAACCAGTTTATGTATCCTTTACACTCAGGTACATGACTCAGCAGGGGAGATATGGGCTGGATGGCTGCTGTCATCCAGGCTGCTGCTTTCCCTGCCAGACCATTGATCTCACTGCTTCATGGTGCTTTCCTGGATTGCCAGTGAGTCTTACCCTGTGCCTTTGTCTTTAAACTGTCCAGCCTTGGCAATGGGGCAAGGGGGTCTCTGTGTGTGCCTCCACTCCAAAAAACGGTTCAGCATGAGAAAGCTATGGTGTCACTGCGCTATTAGTGCACAGTCATGGTGCCTAGTAAATAAGCAGAGTCTAAATATGGGAGGAAGTGTGGGATCCTAAGGGAAGACTGGGATGGGGACATTGCTACTTTTACCTCAGAGTGGCTCCACTGGCACTCACAAGTCCCACATAGGGCTTTTAATCATTAGCTATACACCACCAGTGTAAGGAGAGTAATAAATTCCACCTCTTGCATGTCTCAATGCAGATACAGTTTGAGATAGCAGAACTGTGTGGCAAACCAGCCAGGCCAGCCTAAGAGGAAAAATGACTTCTTGTAAAGCAATCCCCACATAGCTTTGTCAGCTGTAGGGACTTTAGGCAGCAGTTATATGTGCTGAGGTGATGCTTCTTTACGGAAGCTACGTACTCCACAGCAAAAAAACTGGTGGGGTTCCACATAGCCATGAGATTAAAATATAACCCTCAAAATTATTTAAGCTGTGAGGAAGTAAAACCCAAAAAGTGAACTCTGAGGCTGTATAAATTCAGGATCCCAAAATCACCTCAGAATTTAATCCTTAGGCTAAATCTGTAGATTGACACTTGTTATATTGAAAGCAGAAAGGCTCTGAGATTTATTCCAACAGATACTGAAAAGGTATCTATTTATAAAAGAACTTCTCAGGTTCCCCCAGGCATTTGTATTTTCCCAGCTGACTTTTCTGTTTCAATAGCAAGAAGAGATGCAACCTATAGAGAGAGATGCCACTTCTCTTCTGTCAAATACTGCACATTCCAGAGTGCTTGCTCATGCTACATCCTTCCCTATGGAGCTGCTGCCTAACTTTCCCAAAGTCGATATTAATATCACAGACCATTATAATCCAGTTATTTTCATGGACGCCTGGGAGGAAGTCACGTGGCATTAATTGGTCCCTGGTGCCCATAAGGGCTCCATTTAGTTTGTTGGTTTTACTCACACAAACAGCAATGAAGTGAAAAGCTGAGGAAGTAACAGTGATTGTCCTAAATGAGTATTTTTTTAGTACCTGTTCTGTTAATGAATCATTGTTCCACTTAATTGGATGAACATATTTATTAGGCAGTACGAGGACACATGCACACACATTCTCTGACAGCCAAAGTGAGTTTTCATACCTTCTCTGTGCCTTCAAGGGCTGGACTGCCCTAGGTACTGGTGGCAGTGTATTCTATCTAATACCTTTGAACCAGGCATCATCCCAGGAATGATGCCTGGAATTCTGTGTCAGGAAGGAGCACACTGTGGTGGCCATACAGTCATCTTCCTCTATCTATGTGCTTTGCTGAGAAACTCAAAACAGTAGCAACACACATACACACAGGACCACTAGAAGGGTCTTTCTTGACAACTACTTCTGCTCCTGTTACCTTTCAGTTCAAAGCAAATAGAGCTCTTCCACTGGTGCTGATTCATATAAACTGTATGTGTCTGATTTTGAGACAGTTAGAGCCAAGAATGTAAAACTGGGTTGGTTATATAGCTGTTACGTACAGGACAGGTGCAAGTGTGTACATGGGAAAGCAGGGCTCTCTGTGCCTATGGGCAGCAGAAAGGACAGCATGATCCTGCGGGCAAAGGACAACTCTGAGAGCCCAAAGAGCTGTAGTCCCATTGGTGACATGTAACTTCTACAAGGGTTAGTTTACTCCCTTACTTCTGATGTCTTATAATTTGTGGTGCTGTTAGGATGTGTTTATAGCTGTTTTGCTAGAGATGGTTAAAAAAACCCATTCCTGTCAAACATTAATTTCAATAGAAGTTATGTATAGTAACGGGGTTTTTGTCACAATGTGTGCTTTTTGTCAGATTTTTTTACCTTTCATTGAAGAGTTGAAAACCCTCAGAACCAAAACATTTTGGTTAAAACCAGCAACAGTTAGATTCAATTCAGAAATGCTGTTGTAGTACCTCACAGGAATAATAATTTGTCTGCCCCATTCTTCTTCAGGATTTAGAATCCCCAGCTAAATACCACCTCCAGTATGCATCTCAGGGAGGACAGTCACCATGAACCATTCACACAAATGGATATCTGAGGCAACTAATCCCCACAAGGTGTCACAGCAGCCTTTCTTAATTGAAAGTTTCCTCTATTTCCCCTCTGTCCCCTCGGAAGTTTTCACCTTTGGAGGTATTTTGGATGAAAATCCATGTTTTCAAGTGCCTCTGAGAAAGGAAATATTTTTCCACCATTTTTAATGGAAAAAACCCCATAATTTTTGGTATTTACATATTTTTGTGCCCATATTTCTTTGCCAACAATCAATGTGAAAGAAAACCTCTGGTAGAGAGAGTAAAAGACTGCATCCCTCTAATCCACTGAATTTAGAAACTATCCTAATGTTTTTGAACAATGACATTCTGAGGCATACAGTGGTGGATGTTTTAGCACACAGCTTTTGCCATGCTCACTTCAGGTCCTTCCAAAGCTCTCCTGTTGCCAAAATCTTCAGCTTCCCTTTTCCCGTCAGAAAAAGGCTCTAGTTCAATCCTTGACAAAGTTTGTACACTACAGTCATGCCCAATCAATACAAAAAGTCTTAATAGTATTAGGATCTGTATAGTAGTGCTGATGGAAATGTTTTCAGTAGGTTGACACTTCATCAAGCATCAATATTCAATATTAATTAAGCATATTGAATAGGCCTCTGAAAAGTTACAGATTATCTATGGCCCAGTCTTCCTGCTTTTTCCTAAAGCCCTACCTTTTAGAATATAGAATTGTTTAAAAAAGAAACTTAAACATCATTGAGTCGAACCATTAATGGAGCACTGCCAAGTACACCACTAAACTATGTCCCTTTGCCACATCTACATGTCTTTTAAATACTTCCAGGGATGGTGACACAGCTAGTGCCCTGGGCATCCTGTTCCAATTCTTGACCACCCTTCTGGGGAAGAAACATTTCTTAACATCCAATCTAAACCTTCCCTGGCACAATTTGAGCCCATTTGCTCTTGACTTCTTTTGGGTGACCAAGGAACCCATTAGAAGTAAAATAGCCTCACAAAAGGGAAGTCTGATTTTTTTTATCTGAAATCAGCCATTTCAGTCCAATTCCATTCCATAAAGAACTGAAAGGCTTTTTTGTTTTTATTCCAAAACCAAATGAAAACAATTTTTGAACTTCAACAGTTGTTGCAAAGTGGAATTGTCATTTTGTGGACAGCACCACTGAGCATATGGTGTTACTGTCAAATAAATCTTGTTTAATATCAAAATGAATAATGTTGCACTGATTAGGCTCTTTGGTGTATTTTTAACTCACTTAAGTCCTATCTCTTCTCATCTAAACAGACCTTTCAGAGAATCAAGGACTTTTGTGGCAAAACTGAGTCAATTTTGCTATGCAACATATTTTGCTATGCAAGCTATCCATTTTGTTATGGCCTTTGCTTTGCAAGGACCACAACAGGAAAAAGTCTGTTTGCTTCCTCTTCCTGGGAGCATTGGACATGTTGCAAGAAAGCCTGTTCATCAAACGAGTTATAGTTCAGTTTTGCTATTCCAAGTAATATGGATAATATGGAGAAGTATTTTTAATTTTTTCCTAAGGAAAATATTCCCTCTAGGTCTCAAATACAGGGTAAAAAAAAAAAAAAAAAAATATTTTAATATATTTGAACTCATGACGTGTCTGTGAGGTACAGCAGTGTAACTACATCCATTATGCCTAAGGGGAGCTGAGGTTCTGGGGNAAATTCCCTCCAGGTTTCAAAAAAAGGGTAAAAAAAAAAAAAAAAAAAATATTTTAATATATTTGAACTCATGACGTGTCTGTGAGGTACAGCAGTGTAACTACATCCATTATGCCTAAGGGGAGCTGAGGTTCTGGGGTATGAAAAACTCACATCCTTGAGTATTTTGGTGCAAAGACCCTTGACATTAAGAGTCTTTGCACCCTTGCATTTCTTTATTTTTAAAAGAGGTATAGGATAATTGTTCTGGAGTTTGCTTGCACTCAGTTTTATTTTGAAACTTCTTTCTGAAGTAGGAGCTGCACACATGCAGATCAGGCTGAACAAGTCATTTCACCCCACTCTATCTCAATTTCCCTGTCTGTACAGTGAGAATGATGAAACTTCTATAGAAGTATTGAGTACCTATGGGCAGAAAGAGTGGTTCAGTTAAATTTCATCTGACTGAATGGTTCTTTCTCTGTGTCCATGTTCCTGTCAAAAGATACAGGACAGTTAGTACTCATAAACTAACATCACATTTGAAGTGCTACATCTTTGGTATTAACAGGCATAGCTCCATCCACAAAGCTGCACCAAGTAACCAGCAGAAGACATACAGCTGTAGCAAGGGGCAAAGGCAGGCACAGAACTTCCCGGGGTTTTATGCTGACTTGAGCTCCTTTTGTCCAACACTTGACAAGGGGCCCAGGCTAAATAGGAGACCATAGTGCAAAGGGCAAAAGAATGATACTAATTCATGAACAGCCTCATAAAACTACTCTTATTGGCTCTTTAAAAAGTTCTAACTGTCTGCCAAAAGAGCTACACATGGATGAGGTCACCATGAGCAGTCAGCAAGCCCCGCTATGCAAGAGAAAGATCTGGTCATGTTTTGCTTAAATCAATAGAGAGGTAGGTACAGCATACGGGATCATAGCCTGGCTAGCTGGCCACGGTCCACCTATTTTCTTGTCAGGCAGTCACCAGAAGTGGACAAATCTGTGTTTCAGTCTTAACTTAATGGTGTCCATAGGTTAAAAAAATACATGTGATCCAGAGAGTGTTTCTGTAAGATGCTGATTCCCAATCCAGCAAACCACTTCAGGATGTGAAAGTATCATTGTTTTCATTTGTCATTACCTGCTGTTTCATACAGAAAGGACCTACCTTGCACACAGGAAAAGAGCCTTTTGTACTACTGTGGGTCAGGGTGCTCTCTGTGTTTCCTTTTCTTCACATAAACTATCTCATTAAGTAAATAAAAAAGATTGCTGAAGAACACCACCTGCTTTTCTGGTTTCAGTGGGGGAAAAAAAATCACTTTTCTCCCCACAGCTTTTTAAATCTCATAAATAGATCATTTGAATACCGGATTACTGCTCGGTTCCAGATCATATTTTATTCAAGTATATCTTAGGCTTTCATTTTTGTGTTTTGTCATAACTTCCTTGTCCCATATTTATCAAACAAAGCTTAACTAACAGCTCATTTTTGTTTGTTTGGTGCGGTGTGGGTTTCTGCCAACCACAAACATAATTTATTTATTTATTTGGTTTGGCAAATGGTAAGGCTTTTTTCTCACATAATTTTCCTTGCAGTTCTCTTTCACTCTTGCTGAACACATCACTCTATTAAGCAATGAAGCCTGCTACCTCTATATACCCACCTCCCCCAGAAGGATCACTTCATTTATCACAAAGATTCAGCAGTGAAACAGTCATCATTTTATTTTGCTGCTTTCTTCACGGGACTAAGAAGGACAGTTTTATGAGGTTGCTTGTGAATTAGCATCTATAATTTTCTCTTTGCCCTCTGGTCTCTCTGTCTGAGACCCTTGGCAAGAACAGGACAAAATGAGTGGAACTGAATACAAAACCATGGGAAATGCTGTGCCTGAATTTGTTTGGCTCAACAGCTGGAAGAAAACAACTCAAGTGATGTTAAGCTTATTAATACCAGGTGAGAATTAAGGATTTCAACCAATGAGGTAGTTAGCATTTGTATGCTCTGAAGCAAATAGAGAAAACCAGGCTAACCTAGCTCTTCAGAAACCCTGGTCCAGTTTAACGGAGTTAATCCAAGCTTTGGATGCTCAAATTTTGATGTGATAAACAGTTGAGCAAGTGGATCCAAGAGGACCAGAACCAGTGGAGCCATGTCCAAGCAATCCTTGCCAACACAAAATTTCTGAAGGCTGCAAGAAATCAGTTTATTAGACTTTTTCTCAGTAAGAACTCCAGCGTGGTGTCTGCAGGAGTTTCATCTCTTTTAAACCTCCTGCTTTGCAGTCTTATTGGAATAATTGTCACATTCAAAACTATTTAAGGGAAAGGGAAAACAAATACTCATACACTCACGCACACAGACACTCACGCATACGCACACAGAGAACAGGATTGCATAAACTCCATTTCCTTAGGAAGCAGGACTAAAATTGAAGTAAGTGTTTACATGAAACAGCAAAGCAAAGCAGCCAAGGCTTCGGAAGGCATTCAGCCAGATTTTTGTCTTCTGTAAATCAGTGTGGAAGGCAGTACCAATTTGAACCAATCTGGGGCATCTGGCCCTTATTCTTGACTAGTCTATTGTATATCCAGTCTTTGCAAACTGAAAATGTCAGGTTTTTGAGACCAGGATCAAAGATGTGTTGGAAAGGACGTTTACTAGGGAATTGAAAACCCACAAGGGATAGAGCATGAAGGCTACATAATATTATTTTAAAGTAATGGCTACAACATTTTCAGGAAGCTTGCTTTCCCTGGATACATCCCATTTTAAGGCATCACTGTTCAGTCTCATAAAGAATGCTATTGCTGACAAAATAACCTCCAGTTCAAATTGATCAATTTGAAATGTCTGTTTGCTTGACATGACAGGGAGTGCAAATGATCTCAAATGTGATATGACGTTGCAAGATGATTTGAACCACTCTTTACATCTTTCTTCCTTTTTTCAGAAGGATGACAGTAAGCCAAAAAAGTAAATGAAACCTGATTTAGGGAAGCACCTACCACAGTTATGGCCTGCCTTGATTCAGTGTCATAAGTAAAGTTACTATGTTCAGTTTCATTCAATAACAAAACAAAATAAAGAAGAGGAACCACCAACTAAGTTCATCTGAGCACAGTTTATTAGGGAACCTTTGTTCCCAAGAGATTTGTCTGTCTTTGCAAGCTGATGAATTTCTGTATGTGTAGTGTTTCTGTCCTAGAGCAAACTGTTGTCAGGCAGGAGCCTGAGACAGTAGACCAAGTTACACTTATTTCTACATTTCATGTGCTTCCAGAAAACTGGAAGCTTCAGCTAGAGTCTTCATAACGAAAGAGAGAATGAGGTCCTAGATGAATTAAGATTCATGCCCTTTATGGCACAAGACCAAGCTCTTTAGAAAAAGAATATCTTCTAAGATGTCAAGGAAATGTCTTTATAACATGCTCACTGTACGCTTCTAAAATACAAAACCCAAGCCAGCTGTTTTGGTGTCATCTTTGTCATTGTCTGATGAACTGATTTGAACCATAGCTCCCAGAACCTGCCCACTGTAGGTGAGACTTTGAACAAGAAATCAGGTGTTATGCATGTGCTTTCAGAGAGGCCAGGCACCAGATTTAGCAAAAGTCGGTCATCTGGGTAGCATGGAGATTGTCTAAGCAGGTATTAATTGTTCTGCACAGGTCAAACATATCTCTTGTAATGTGAAATAGAAACATAATTCATAGTCAAAGCATGATATGTATGAAAATAGTAACTCACTTTCACATGAGTTTTTATTGACCAACAGGCAACAAAATGGCCTTTCCCAGCTCATTCTTTGTTTCTTTATGGTTACAAGAACCACAGAAGATAAATTATGATCATACCCACTTGGCCAGATTCTGGCCCAAGAAATCATACTTCCAGATACTAGAATCTGTAACCAGTTGATTATTTATTATAGTAAAACATGAATGCATCTAATTCCTTGCCCCAAGCCAGTATCAGATTTAAAGTACTTCAAGTCTCTGTACCCTATTGTTTTTGCTGCTCACTAGATGTGTATTGGAAACTGGCTGACCAGGAAATACTGGGAATATCATCTTCTGAGAAGATATTTTGTATGCTACAAAATAGTTTAGATTCAGCCACTTTCGGGAAAACATAAAATAGAGCTGACATTAGCTCAAAATCCAGGATCCATGCACCTTTAAACTTCTGGAGAAGTTCAGACATGAAGCCTAACTTGGGCATTTTCTCAGCTGCTTCATAACAACAAATTCATGCTGAAAGTGCCTCTCAGGAACTTCATGATGTGACTGATGGGCATCTTTTGAACTGCTCCTCCTCCTGCAGGTGATGCCACCAGCCTGGCAGAGCATGAAACAGCTCTACTGTTGTTCAACCCTCCCTTCACTTCTGTTCCCTCATGAATCCAAGTACTCCACAAGGGCATCTTGTTGTCCACAGCAATTAAAAGGTATATAAGTGTGATACTGAGGAACCACTTGTGCAGACTGTTCCCTGTCTTTCAGAACATTTTCAAAATCTCTGTCTCAGTTATTAGACGAAAATGAAGCTTTACAGTTAGGAAAACTGTCTGAAAAGATGCAATGCTTGGCTTCTTTCCTCAGATCCAGAATGTACTATGTGTTCCTTGGATAGTGGACAACATGCTGGATAGTTCCAGATAAGGTATCCAATAACTTTATTTTGTGTCCCCACTTTTCCTGCCCTTGTTCCAGAGAAAATTGGAGAAGTGCCTGTGAAATAATTTTATTGTGAGGAGAGTTCTTATGAAAACGTCCTGTGCTATTTTTCATTGACCTCTAAAATGAACTCCCTAATTAAGTGCAAATGGGAAACGGACTTGGAGCAGGTTGTCTCTAATCTTGGACAAGACAGACACAGTAAAGTTTATGAACTTGATAGACCGAACCTGCCAAAAATCAGTTTTGCTTTTCTTCCACACACTGCACATAGAATATCTATAACATGTTGCTGAAAATCATGAAAAAGGGGGATTCCTGAGACATCTGTTTGCACTGAAAGCTAAAAAAAAAGGAAAAGCAGATGATATCCCAGATGATATCCCAGATGATATGCGTTTGTGCAGATTGATCTTTTATGCAGTAGCTTTTATCTTCTTCTTAAAGAATCTTTTCTTCTTATTGAGTTGCAACATTATTTAAGAAATTGCACTCATATTAAAAAAAACATGTCCCTATGTACCATGGAATTTATTTCTACTGAACTTACATGCGGGGAAACTTGGTTAACAGAAAAGAAGAAGAGACTAAACTTAGTTTGGTAAACTGCAGTATTCAAGTTTCAGTTCTTGCTGGCAGTGAACCTAAATCTTATGATGAAGTCATACAAAAATATGATTACATTAGAAATGAGCATCTGTATGAATGCAGATACGGCTACCAGACATTTGCCACTTTAAAAACAATGGACAAAAATTTATGACACTCTCTCACACTGATGTGCCAAGCCAAAAGGGAAGTGATATAATAATAAAGAACCCACCATATGGGTTCACTTCTTCTGCATGGGTCTGAACAGTGACAGTCCAGTATCAGAGAACTTCTTGAAGTGCAAGGTTACAAGTTAAACTTGAGAACACCCTAAGAGGTAGCGTAGGTAGCCCGATAGGGTGCCACGAGGTTCCCCTCAGTGCCCTGCACCCATGGCAGACACCACTGCAGTGGCCAGAGCTGGAGCCCCTGCAGCTTAGTCTCAGACTGTAGGGCATTAAAAGTAACATAAAGCAAGAAGATTATGAATACAACTGTGAGTGCTAATATAATTGAAATACAGGCCATAGAATGAATTCAGATACTGTATGAGAATTTCCATGAGTTTTTTTCCCAGACCTCTGGCTACTGCTATATGACTGTGTTTCTGTTATTTCCCACAGCAGTGAAAACTAGTAGTAGCTCTTCCGGTATTGGTATAAACCTGATGGAAGATCAGACTCAGACACAATAGATTTATTCATCTGTTTTATCCAAAAGCATATAACCATCATAATCTGAAATGTGTTTTGTACCTATTCACATACATCCAAATGCTGTTAAGCAATACATACATAGGAAGTCTCTTCACCGTCCCTTGTAACACATCTGCTGGAAAGATCACCTTTCATCAGAAAGGAATGCTTTCTTTATGAGTGACTAATCTCCTCTGAAATCCTTTTTTATTTCCCAGGGATGCATTTTTCCCTAGAAAAAAATATACTCTACCCTACAGGTCTCTCTTAATAAGATCTTCATTTGGCTCCTAGACTTTATCCTTCATCAGTGACTTGTCAGGTTTCTAGGTAGTAAGAATGAAAGCCCATTTTCCTCTTTGGAGTCTGTAAGCAGAGACAAGCTAGAAAGTAAAATTACAAATGTGTGAGGAAACTGATGCTCCTACCATTACAAGAAGCTGTTGTGGTAAATAACTGATTTACAACGAGTCATGTCACCAATGCAAGTGACATGAAAAAAAAGATCTGCAGTATTTTAAGATAAAGAAATAGGGCAAGAAATGTCAAGTGATGAGGTCATTAGAGTACATTCTGGGGTTTGAATTTGCTCACACTTCTGCACTGCAGTGCACATAAACGGTTGTATCTTTGTTTGCACTCAAGCGTAAAGAAGCATCCAAACATGAATGCATATTTTATGTAGTATATCTAAGGACTGTGTGGGTGATTTCAGAGTGTTCTGAACACAAGAGGAGCAGAACTTCTTCTCTAACACAGATTTACTACCTGGCACTTGGCAAAAAAAAGTAACTTTCCATTTTTAGCACTCTCTCTTGCAAAATACTGAATGGCCTCAATTCTCCTGATGCCTAGAACTTTGTACCACATGGCCTTAGCAAAGGTAATATGATGTACATAAACCAAATGGTACCTCACAAGCATACAGATGGTACTTTCACTGAAAGTCAGTGGTGGCCACACACATGCAGGCATGAGAAGATATTGCTGTAGAAGCTTTATATAGAAACTACATCTAAATTTTACTGTTCTACAAAACTGCTCCTTAAAGCTACTTTCAATAACAAACGTCATCATTTAGTCTAGCAGATCAAAACATGGCGTGGAAGTCCATCTGTGCTATTCAAAGCCCTCATGCTGCCAAACATCTTAAATCTAATCTAATTTGTTTTATGTGTACTTATTAGCACCTACATCTGGGTTACATCACTGAAATCTTTCTTAGGACACTGGAATTTCACCAGTAAGTCTATTTTAGCTTGATTTGTCTTGACTTTGTCTTTCTTTCGGTTCTATCATGATCTTTCTCTCCTGATTTAATATAAAGGGGTCCCTGACATTTATGGAACAAACACCTGCTGAAGTCCCTTGGGATTTTGAGTCCAAGAAGAACAATAAAAAAGTTTTATCTTGAATGTAAGCCTTGGTAAACTGATTTCTTTTAATAGACAGGAATGCATTATGATTTTGAATTTTGTTTCCTGGAGAGAGCCCTGAATGTCAGGTGTCATGAAAGTGTGGAAACACTTACTTAATAAACAGAGACCCCTGTGACAGTCTCTCCATTGATTGTTTCACCTCATAAATATGTCACTTCAGCTCCATGCACTTCTTGAGAAACTTTCTACCTACTCTGATGGAATGGAACTATCCTGGAAGTATTTAAAGACAGAGCTAAGCTTCCATTTAGGCTTTTTCTTGAGAGAAGAAATATTAATTTAAAAAAAAAAAAAAAAAAAAAAAAA
>NDXB01020289.1:0-23118 GCA_002631895.1 Agapornis roseicollis | reverse complement strand
AAAAAAAAAAAAAAAATAAAAAAAAAAAAAAAAAAAAAAAAACAACAACAAACCTAAAACAGGTTCCATTTTGGGCTCAGATATATAGGATCATCATGTCCCATCTTTATTTTGTCCTGAAGAGGCCAGCCCATGGTGAAGTCCTGCCATGTGGGAGAGTTCAATCACAGTTTGTCTCTGGGCTTTCAGAGCTGCATAGGCTTTGGCAAAAGAGTAAGAAGTGGAATAGAAGAGACTGGGAATCTATTGCAGGCTCTGTTGCAGATTTCCTGTGTCACTCTGTAGGCAGTCTTTTTGGTCCAGATTTTCAAAAGTCATCAATTAGATATTTGGCAAATTGATTCTGAAAAAGTGTTGGTTTGTACAACATCCAAATGCTAAAGTTGCATACCTTTAGTTCATGGCTCTTACGGAATTCTGCAACATACCCTATAAATACTGACTTTGAATACCAAATAAATATCTTCTTAATCATTTTTTATTAATATGATCGTTCCTTCACATCATAGTAAAGATAAACTTGATGCTGAATATGCAGATGTATTCATGGGATTACTGAAAGACTTCCAAATAGGAAGGGCTGAACTTGTGAAACTGTTCGATTTGGAGGAGGATGCTAATACAAAAGAAACACAATGAAGAATTTTAAAAACTAATATAAGGAATGAAGAATGTTGCTGCTTTTTGGACTTCTTTGTACTTCAAAAGGGTCAATGGATCACGTTCTGGCAATGAGATGTGCTACTGGGCTAAATGAACTTCTTGAATGCCCCTGGGCAATTCCCACAGCAGACACGGAAATGTGATGTGTGATGCAGGCCAAACTAAAGTCCTGCAAATGTGTTCTCAGTCATTACTCATCTTATGGGAGTGCAAAGCACTCTTCAAGATTTGTAAAGTGCTTGAGATTCTCTTATACAGGGTGTGAAAAATCGTAAGTGTGTGTGAGTGCATGTGTGTCTGCACATGCTTCTTTGAGAGGGTTTTAATTTATGGACAGACACTTTTGCACACAAATAAACACAGTCATACATAGTTTCATGTCCTCTTGAATTAACCCATCTGGCCAGACTTCACTGGCATAGACTGGATTCATTCAGATAATGAGAGAGAAAAATAGAAGGATTAGTGAAGCAAAATAGGAAGAACAAATGACCTTAGGAAAGAAAAAGGTGTCTGGACCTAGTCTGTAGAAAATGTATTTTAAATGTCAGATTTTCTCATGGCACAGTTCTAGTCACAGCAGTATCTATGGACTCAGTACCATGTGATGTGGAAGCTTGCACACCCAAACAAGTGGTCCCCTGGGCACCTATTTCCTTTTTTCTTTGCTTTTTCAGTACTGTCATCACAGCAACAGTTATGCTCAAGATTATGTGTCATGTTGAGTTACAGCTTGATCATGTCACATTTCTGTCATACCTTGACATTGGGTTCAAATTCAGTGATCTTCTATGGAAAATCAAAGTTATAAAATGAGGTCCTTCCCATGTGAGTAAACATAATAAATAGAGGATATTGATTGATTAAAAAAAATGGGAATATGAAGTTAGTTTAAATATTGCTATCATGGGAGTTTTGCCTTGTGTTTAAAGAGCACTTGACAAAGCTGTTTCTATACTTAAAACAAGCTCTTAACAAATGAGGCAATATTTCATAAAGATTTATTTATCATCATATTCAGTCTGATTGAGTTTAGTAAAGGAGATACACACAGAGTCTAATTGTTCAAATATTAACCAGCTGGTACACAGGCAACCTTTTCATTGCTGCTTCAATGGCAAAAATGTGACTCCTTATCTTATCAGAGCAGCTCACAGAAACAGTGTCACCAAAGCCAGCTTACTGACTGCTAACCCCTAGGAGTTTTTGGTCCCCATGCTGCTGTTGTCAGCAAGCTGTGGAAAAGGATCAAAAGGAAGATGTGCACCTAGAAATTGGAAATGGACTTAAAAATCCTCAGTTGGTAGCTGGTGAAGACCAGACCTGCCATCAGATATATGCCAATATGAAAGCTGTCTCACATTAGTTTTCACCTGAAGCTTTTCTTTCATATGAATTAAATGCACAGATTCAAGCAATTAAAAAACAGAGTTGAAAAGTGATGCTTGAACCTTACTCAATTTTGTGTTCCTTCCCCCTGATTTAATAAATTCTCTGCTTCCTAAGCACAGGGAAATTCAACTTTTCTGATCCTGACTTTAACACTGTAATCTTCAGCCCATTCAGTTGGGCTCCTGTTAGCTTCAGCAGCTCCAGTGATGTATTCTTAAAAGCCATCTTTGATACATGTGAATCTGTTAACCTCTTCTTTCTCCTCCTAGTAGCTACTACAGTAAGAGAAGTGAAGAGTAAGGACAATAATTTTTAAGGGAAACTGTGTTCTTTGTTTCACTTGTTGGTGCGTGAAGTCTTGGGAGTGTGGGAGTGTGACCAGCTTGATTTCCAAGTACACAAACCATCTGCCAAGATCTGAGTAGACTTTATCAGGGAGAAGGCTCAGTTCTCTGCCTGTGTCTGACTAGTCCAAAGGGCTTTTCTCTAGCCCAGGTCAGGATCTGCAATCATCTATAGAGCTGTTCAGGAAATTTAATTTCTTTTTCTCGGGGGGGGAAGGAAAACAAAATCAAAAACAAACAACAAAACAGACTTCATTTTATTTCAGTAAAATGATTCACAATCAAAGAACAAAAAAAAAAAAAAACAAACAAAAAAACAGACTTAATTTTATTTCAGTAAAATGATTCACAATCAAAGAACAAAAAAAAAAAAAACAAACAAAAAAACAGACTTAATTTTATTTCAGTAAAATGATTCACAATCAAAGAACAAAAAAAAAAAAAACCACAGCCTATTAAATCCTGCTGTTTGAATTACTGAAAACACTCACGTACTGCTCCTAGGACTGAGTTTGTTTGTCTTAAAGTTCCTTTTTACCAAAAGTTTTCAGATAACTCTTAATGACCAGGGCCTGGGACCTGCTGTTGATGGCAACAGGATATCTGGAACAGGATCAGCCCTGCAGTGATCAAAATTAGGATTTCTCTAGATGATTTTTAGTGTAGGAATACTCTACACTAAAGCTACAGAAGAGAACTTCAATAGAGCATAATAGAGAAATCATCCAGAAGAGTTTGAATAGCAGGCAGGAGATTGTGTCCGTGTAGGCATCTGCACATTAACAGTGATCCAGCTAAAACAAAGCTTACAAGAAAAACCCTTTCCTGTTACATACTCTTTTTGGTTTCGGACAATGCAGATAAAGATGTGATACCTGCCCCTTTCCACAGCACTCAGGACAAACAGTAGTCACCTTCCACAGAGGTCTCATGCATCACTATTGACCTGTTCCTCTTAAACCACTAATACGCGTCTACTTCTGAATGAAATAGAATATTAAAAGAGATTTCCTCCTGAGCCCAGTAAAGAGCTTGAAATTCTTCCAACTCTGCTAGCCTGCTAATCCTTAAATTATAGATGTTTTTTTAATCTGGTCTAAGTGGGTGTCTCTGCTTTTAGTCACTGACAGACATGCCTTAATTTTGGTGATTGGTATCCTGGAATTCCCTCAGCTGTACAGTGAAGGATAAGCTAAATTGCTAAGCTCATCATATGGCCACCATAAAGAAGAAAAAGAAAACGGACTTAAATTGTAAAAAATGGGTTCTTAGGAACAGTTCTCTAGGTTGGCTCTGCAAAAAGACGTTCCAAAAGCTTAGACTTCAAGTGGCAATAGTTCTTTGAGTCTTCTAGAAGCTATTGGCCCAGGAGCTTTATTTACGCTCAAACTTAGTGCCTGGATTTTGCAAGCTTGATGATCTGCCTGTGGCTTGCAGGGCCAATACTGGGAGCCAGCAGGCACTCAGTTCATTGGAAAATTGGGCCCGTTATCTAAATCCGGCCCACAGAAATCTAATCTTAGCCAGGAGTTTGTACCATTTGTCAGCACACAACTCTTCCTTCTCCCCTCAGAGGTTTTCCAGATTGCTTGTATCGCGTTTCATTGGGTACTCCTCTTATTTTCTGAGTAGCCTTATGCCTTTTTTTGGTTGGCTGTTTTTGTTTTTGGACAGCTCTGTCAAGAGATTTCATAAGGTAACTTCATTAAACTTAAGGAAGTTACCACACTGACAGTTTGCAGTGTGTTGTGAAAGGTGTAGTGACTTGGAAATTCTGACTCGTTGTCAAAATGAAATGTGCTAGTGCTGTGTGTAAAAACCCACTGGCCCCTCAGGGAAAACAATGAAAATATTCAGCAAAGACACAAGCCTGCCTTTGTATTGTGTGTTTTCTGTTTCTCCTATCTTTTTTGCTGCAGAGGCCCTCTGATAGAAAATTTAGGCTTTGGGTTTTTATTTCCTTGGTAAAGCAGGGCACAGAACTTGTTGCAGTAGCAAATCAGCCGAACATGGGAATGTAATGACTAATAGCAGTTAAACTGTCATTTGCAAGGTATCTGAAGTGTCTAAAGGAGCTGCGTTGTACAGCAGCCTTCAATGCAGAGTCCGAACATTGGTCCATGCACTGACTCACAGCAGAGCCATTAATGTGCTCCTAGCAACTCCCAGGATGTTTGGAACTAAAGAACATATGTGCTAGAGCAAATTCTCCAAGTACCTACATCTATGAAAATGTTCACTATCACTGAACCTGTTGTAAGAGGTTTCTGTATCAAGTGCTTTGCTTGATCTACAAGTGATTGTATTAGTTCCTACGGCTTCCAAGCATGAAAATCACTTTTTACAAGCCAATGACACTGACAAGGAAGAGAGGCAGTGGAATCATATTGCATGTCCCATGCTCACCACCACCACTGTGAAACAGGAGTAGTGGTTGGTGTACTGCTTGCTCTTCAGTGCTCCTGATGCCAAGATGAAAGCTGTTTTTTCTAAAGTGTTTGCCTTTTCCTGTACAAGATTCCCTGAATCCAAACAATTCAGTGTAAGACTGAGCTCCATCTGAGTGTGCCTGAAAGGTATAAACACCACCAAGCTCCAGGTGTTGCCAGAGGAGGTAGTTACTTCCTCTCTTCCAGTTTCATGGTAGATTTCACCATACAAGATCCATGATGTTGATCTTTGGGGTAAGTGGTTTAGGAGGGACCATACACAGTTCTTCAGAGGACCATGTCTCACCTTTACTTGTACATTAAGCCTTTAAGAACAAGCTGAGAGACCTCCTGGCCAAAGAAAGAAGGTGCTGCATAAGCTTATTTCTCTCTCTTCCTGTCACATTGCTATTTTGTAAGAAGACTGATCCATGCTTTCAAAAAGCAGAAATATCCAGACTTTACTGAAGCTAATGGTAAAGCATTCATTTTTAACAAAACCAGGGTTTCTCTGTCCAGTTTCTACCTAAGTGTATGGGGTACACTGGAATTTCATACACTTTGAAGGCAGAAAATCCTTCCTAACTGCAGTAGCTGATCAGTTGGATCCCGAAGAAGAAGAGTTTGCTCACTTGACTTCTTTCTGAAAAACTGCCATCCTTTTCCCTGACTCATATTAGACAAGACCTCATTTATTTATGTCCAGTCTCATTTGCTCTCATGGCAGCTCTCTGGAGGTGGGGATGGTGCTGACTGCACCATGACTGAAGTAGTGGTCCGTGCATTTTAGCTCACGTATGCCTCTGATGGATGATCCACCATTAAACAAGGATTCCATGCCAACTCTTGAGAAAGAGATTAATAGGTAAAAGTTCAAGATGTCTGTGTCTAGCAATGCTTTCACTGGTGTGCCATTAACAGTAACGCAGACAAATAGCAGCACAAAATCTTCAGCAATAAGGCAGCATATTTTATGAAGGAGGAAGTATAAATCACACAAACATAACAGCAGACCTTTAAAAGGCTGCATTGTGCAAGCCATTTTCTGTACTCAAAATGCTTTCTCCTTTCAATTTTTCATTGTCTTTTCAATTTATACTCATTGTTCTTAACAAATGAAGAAGCAATACCAACAAGTTTGCATTAGATGAATCATAGAATCATAGAATAGTTAGGGTTGGAAAGGACCTTAAGATCATCCAGTTCCAACCCCCCTGCCATAAGCAGGGACACCCTACACTAAACCATGCCATCCAAGGCTTTGTCTAACCTGGCCTTGAACATTGCCAGGGATGGAGCACTCACAGCCTCCCTGGCCAACCCATTCCAGTGCCTCACCACCCTAACAGGAAAGAATTTCTTCCTTATATCCAATCTAAACCTCCCCTGTTTAAGTTTGAACCCATTACCCCTTGTCCTGTCACTACAGTCCCTAATGAAGAGCCCCTCCTCAGCATCCCTATAGGCCCCCTTCAGATACTGGAAGGAAGTTAAAACCAGTACAAGGTCAAAGCCAAATAAGCTTGTTTGTTAGAAATGAATTCATCCTTTTGGTTTTTTATTATGAAACCAGTTATCCTATATTGATACAACAAGAGGCTAACTCTATAACCATCTGGGAGCAGATCTTATGTACCCCATGGGTGTGCATCAGGCCCTGCAGCCATGCCAAGCCCCTGGGGGAGACAAAGCTTTCTGTCAGTTGCTGCTAATCCACTAGAGGCCATTGTGACACAGAGTAAAGGGTGCCTGGCAGAGCATTTCACACCAGTGCTACTCAGCCATCCTTTTTGTCCCATTCAAAATGATGAGCTAAGGACTTCAGTTAGTAGATATTCAAGGGGCAGTGGAGTGGAGAAGTGATTCCTCTGGATGTTGCGAAATTTCCCATGTATTACAGAGGAAATTCTGCTAGGCAGAAGCACGGATTTGTGCATGTAGTTCGTGTTTCAGCAATACAGAGTGTATCTTGTCATGGCATTTTGAACAGGACGTGCGGTACTGTGCAATTATTTGCAATCTGGAAGAAAACATCCTAATGATTTCTTTTCCTATTTTCAGCATTTTCAAAAAGCAGCTGCGCAAGGGTTGTTGAGGAAATACCGTGATGACAGTTAGAAATTAATTAGCTTGCACTCATCCATGAAAATGGGAGAAGAAAAGGGTAATTTTTGAAGGAAAATTGTGTTTCTGCTGGGATGGATGATGAGCTATCAGGAAACTTCAATTTGCTAGTGATGCAACTGGGGCAAGGGAGAAAAAGAATCAAATAAGGGCAAATACAACTGTGAGGAGGATAACACAACAGTGAGAAAGGAAGGAAGATATATCCAAAGGGGCAAGGCTCCTGGCCACACAAGCCTGTACCTCTGAAGACAGTTTGATCATTTCTAACAACTCCTAGGCTTGCCATTGGAGGAAAGATCTGATTTCATTTGTCACTTGTCATTCCATTTATCTCTGCAGCTACCTGAAGGTACATTAATAGTATTTGATGAAATGATGCAAAGAGGTTAACCAAGTCTGGCTAATTAGTATTAGTGAGATAATTCTCCATCTCTTTCTTGTTATGTACTATACAATATACATCACACAAAAATTTTAAATATATATATACACATACATGAAAATACTATTTCAGAACTCAGTATAGGAACATTTAACATCTGCATGGAAAAGAAACACCAAAAGGTCTGAGATAATGCCGTGTCATCATGACAAAGAGGTTGCTTCTTGTGGATGCAATATCATAACCATTCTTGTGTTGGGATTTAGGGATCGGTAAGTCAATGAGCCTTTCTCTGATCTCCCTGAAACTGGGATAGATCAGAAACAATTCCACTGACATCAACCAACTTGACTGTTACCCAAGTTGTGGTATGTGCAGGATCAGGCTCCCCATCTCAGGGGAAACAGGAACATTGCCTCTCTTATGTTTTACCTGAAGCACCTGGAAATGCATTCATGTGTGGAAAATACTTCTCTGGAAAACAGGACAGCTTCTTGCATGTCTGAAGGGACTGATCCCACCTGTTTTTAAGGCAGTGGCTGCTCATTGTGTGAGGGTGTTGGGGAACTTGGTCAGAGAGTGGCTGTCAGCGTCAAGTCTAAAATTAAGGAAAGGAGGAAACTGATTTATTCCCCAAAAAGCAAATCTTTCATTGAAGAAACAGAAAGTTTGCACACACGTTTTCAGACAAGAGTTTTTCAAGGAGTATGTAAGAGAGAGAGCAGAAAAGCAATGCTTGCAAGGTAGGCAGGATGTTTTAAACAGAAATACATTCACTTAATGCATAAAGCATCAAACCTGCACTGCAAACCCTGTGTTTTTAAGCATCAAACCTGCACTGCAAACCCTGTGTTTTTGAAGGTTTAGAAAGCTATTATATTATGAATCCTGTGTTCAAAAAATGTGAAATAATAATAACAATGTAACCTCATCCTCTGTATTTCCTCATTTCCTTAGGGCCACGGTTTCAAAAGGTCTTAAAAAACATAGCAACAATACATTCCAACACTTCCCTCTGATTATGGGAAAGCACCCTGCCCTCCAAGCCTAGGTAAGTGTTGACGTGCTCAGTACCTCCAACCTTTTCCTCTATGAGTAGTTAGAGGAATGGGTCACACGTGTGTGTGGTAGGGGTCAGGTCTTTATTTCAGCTTTTGGGCCTGGCCCAGCAAGCATTTAAAATTAGGCTTCGGGTTTTGTTATCTGAAGCAGTTTATGGGTTTTCACTGAAATACTGTCATGCGTAGCACTGCTACCAATGAGATTCTGGGGAGCTGAGCTCCCTCTGCAAACGTAGATATTAATCTGCATTTACAAGAGGGTGCATTTCCTTTCCAACTAAAAAGGCATCCCCCCAAGCTGGTCTTTTAAATGACCTGTGAGGCCCTCATCCTGCGATAACACCACCCTGCCTTCCCCAGGCAGATTCCTCTATCTGCACGGCAGCCTCGGACTCTTTCTGGGGTTATGCATGACCTCAGGGACCTATCAGCATGGAGCTCGCTGGAAGATGGATGGCTCCAAAAAAAGTGAGGGAAGAGTCAGACTTGGTTGGAAACATTTAGCAACTTCTCTTGGGAAAGCTGGAAAAAGCCTGAATAACTGACAGGAACAGGAGCAGGCATGGATAGATCTCTAATGCGAACCCTGGCTAAATTTGAATAGTCCCTTGGACGTCAGTAAACCACAAAGAAAACACTGCCTTTTAATAGTGATTGTGAGCATTTGTATGTGTGCTGAATATTTAATTTGAGATTCTTGGGTAAATTTATAGGTATTTACTTTTTTCAGTGCATGAGTAAACTGCGGTGTTATGGAGGATTTGGCAGCTGATTCTCTGCAGATAACAGCTGCAGATCTGGATCCATAACCTAGGAATCCTGATCACTAGATAACTGCTTCACAGCGCATCCAGAGCATAAAAGAAACCAAAACAACCAATAAATCATCTCTCTTTAAACAATATAAACTAAATTGTGGTTGTTGTTTTGCTGTTTTCCTTTTTTTTTTTTTTTTTTTTTTTTAGGTATTTAGATCTGGTTTTCTCTTAATTTTCAATTTTCTAGAACAAAATGAACTCTTCTCTAGTGCTACCGTACTCTAGCTGTGGNAGTTTTTGTTTTTTTTTTGCCGTTTTCCTTTTTTTTTTTTTTTTTTTTTTTAAGGTATTTAGATCTGGTTTTCTCTTAATTTTCAATTTTCTAGAACAAAATGAACTCTTCTCTAGTGCTACCGTACTCTAGCTGTGGGAAACCAATTTACTTGGATCCATTCCTTGATTTTAAAATAAGGGATGCAAAATTGTTTCGAACTGTTGTTTCACCAAGTGGCTTCCGTCCAGGTAAACCTTCTGAGGGATCTGGCTATGCTTGTAATTTTGTAATAAATATTCAATTACTATCAGAACAGCCCCTCCTCAGCTGGGACAAAGCCACACCATCACCACATTCCGGTGACTGCAGCAGCACATGTTATGACAGAAATGCTTCGGTCTTGAGTGTAGCTACTTCCCTATTTTTTTTAATTGTCTATTCGTGCCAAGAATATTTGCCTTTCTTCTTCTTCTTTTGTACGCATGAAACAGAGTTCTCCGTTACACTGAGCTTCAAATCTGCATTTTCCAGTGCCTGGAGAAGATTTGTTCTCAGCCCACGCTATAGCTCTCTTGGGTAAAGTTTTTAGTACACAGTGAGGAGTGCATCATGCTTCAGCCATAACTGGAATGTGCACAGCTTTGTGAAGTTTCTCAGAATGACTCAAAGAGTGGAAGCAAATAAAAAACCACAGAGATATTTGTATCTTAAATGTGCTTCAAGTAACTGCATTATTACCACAGCACCTCCTAGGCTTCCCGTTTTTGCAGATTGCACATTGTCACCACTTCCTAAATAGCTGTGTTTATTTATTGAAACTCAAGGGGTTTATTTAACACCTCACATAGGAAACACTTCTCCTTATCCAAGTCATTTAGGCCAACATCTCCAAAGTTTGGTGCCTATAGCAACTCACCTTAATCCTTATTTAGACATGCATGCAAGTAGCTTTATTTTTAAGCAATATGAAGCATTTCTGGAAACCATACTTCTAATTTCTTTAGTTGCCTGGCTTTGAAATTGGGACCCAGCTCACCAGTGAATTAAAAGCCCAGGTGATATGAGAGTTCTGAGCTATGGCAGGGGCTGCAATCAGAGCACTCGTATAACTTTATAAGTGAAACATAACCTTGAGTGAAGTGCTGAACTTGAGACTATCACCTATGATCAGCACACATGGAGTTGAGGTGAGATTGCAGTAGAAATGAAAGTTGTGTGGTCACATCTCACTGGGGATGGGGGGTCCAGGGTATAATTCCCATAAACCTTTTCTAGGATCCCAGCACTGTCACTTAGATTTGGACATGTTAATGTGAAAATCTTCATGTGCTCGGTCATTAAATTCCACAGCCAGTGAAGGGAAATGTTTTGGGAGAAGCTAGGAGCTAGCTGGAGACATGCTGTAAGAAATTCCAGAGATCTCTTCGCTTACAAAAGGAGAATGCGTTAAAATTACTTTTTGTTTGTGACAGACCACACACTTGTTCCCATCATATTGAATGCAGTGTAACTGCGTTGGAGTCTGTAAGGCTAGGTTCAGCAACGCTAAGAATGTGCCTCAGGAGGCTGATGGCGGCTGTGTCAAAGAACCGCAGCACCCCTGATATGGGCAATGAACAGCAGTGAGCTGGGGAAGTGGCAAGTTCTAGATTGTAATTTTGCAGGTTTAAGCCCCTGCCAAGTCCATAGTGTCAGCCAAAACCACAGCATTGCAAAATGTGCCTTAACAGCAAGCCGAAAAATCTATATGCCTTCCTTATTTTCCTGGAGCATGACAGAAAGCCCATATAGTCAATAGCTGTCTTACTGTCAGTCTAAGTGGGCACTGTATAAAGTCCTGGTGGACAAAAATTAACAGAGGGAAAATAAGGAATCCACTTGCACCCAAAGGACACCTTTATTTTTGGAGCTCCTCTGTGAAGGAAGCAGATGGGGTTTATGCCATGTAAACAGATAAAGCAGTCTTGCATGTAAGACCTCAGTAGCAGTGCATGTTAAGGACTACCTGCTTAAGTTTGTTTCTGCATAGTAGATGCTGAACTGTAAACCTCTGCTAATTTACAAAAGGGTACAACAGTAGGTAAAAGCATAGCAGATAGGAGAATTGGATTGACAGCACTGTATAAATCTTGGTTGGTAACTCTATTTAGATGGCCAAGTTCCTAAGAGCACTGTTCTCAAGGAAATATTTTCAGATTGAAGGGAAATGATAAGAGGGCAAATTATTTACACAATTTTATTCAGCCATCCATAATTGTGGTTTATAATGAAAATTGGAGGCCAGATTTGATCTCTAAATGAGCTCAGCACCACAGATCTGGCTTGTAATCTACAAATAACTTATCTGAAGATAAATGACAATGTATAAGATTACTCATTGTTTGCAGGGATTGATGTTAATTCTTATATATACACTTTCTTGCACTTTCACGCATACAATGGTGGAAGTTCCGCAGACAAAACCAAAAATACAGTCTCTCGAGTCAGACTGCTTCTACCACTGTGTTACTGAAATTTCTAATCATCATCTCATGACAATAGTTTCAAGGGATTTATGAAAAAGTAGCAAAGAATACACTTTTCTGTAATTTACTATTTCCTGTAATTCATCATACCATTTTTTCCCCAAATCACTTTGACTTTTTTTCAGGAGTATCATATATCACAGTCCTACTGCTAGTGACCCTTTTTCAACTGATATTCTCCTGCCTTTGTGCATTGTTTATTAATTGCTGTTTCATTGCAAAGACAACCATGAAACAAAAAGGCAAAGCAAGAGACAATGTGACAGAGTAAGACAGTTGACTAGAAAGCTACCTCTGCAGGGCTTTCTTGGTTACCAAAACAAAACAAACCAAGGAGATTTAGATAACTTAAAACTTCAGTATGACTCATCGAGTACATGAAGTTCTGTAGTCTGGGCTTCACAGAAGGTCAAACTAGATCCATTCTGTTTGTATGGTCTCTACTCAAATCTATAGAAACCACTGGCAAATGTTAAGGGTAGACACACCAAGTACATTAGGAATGGATTCAGCTTTGAGAACCTTAACTAGTGATGTTAAAGTAAAATGAAAATAATAGTGGCAACATCAAGAATGAAATGCAAAGTAACATATAACATAAGGGCTGGCCAAGTTTGGAGTCTGCAGTAACTGCTTCACCTATGAAGCTGAGAGAAGTGCCACAAGCTCTCACTTTTTGAGTGGTTTATTTACTAAACTAGAAGACGAGAAATAATCATTTATTTGGATAGGGTTGCTAGACATAAATAAAAAGCATACCACAATTTTATAAGGATAGGAATTTCTGTCCTTCTACAGAGGAAAATATGAACATATTAAAGGCAGTATTCCGGAGTTTTTGTATATTCACCCATGCGTTTTGATATGCATTAATACCTTTACAACTAAGCCACTTGAATCCAAGGACAAGAAAAGGCAGATTAAGGTACATGTCTTTTTAAAATCTATGCTTCTGTAATCCAGTTATGTACACTTGGAATGATCTTTCAGGATTCCCAGCAATTATGTGAGGAATGGCTGTAATTTTTTTATTGTGGCAGAAGATGATCAAATAGTGAAGGAGCTGGCTGGGAGCTGGAAATTTTTCATTGAGCTTCCAGCACTGACACACTCTTCCTGTATGACCCTGGCTAAGTCACGCAATCTCTTTGTCACCCAGTTCCTCATCTGAGCCTTAAGTATGTAAAAAAATGAAGGATTTTTTGATGATTTATCTCTCTGGAAAAGCACCTCTAATGTCACACCTCCCGAGGGCGTCCTGATCCACAACACAGACATTAACATCCCTTTGTGAGCTGCACATTAAATTGCAGTCTGATTAACCAGATTCACCCACAGAAGTTTTTATCAATTTGTATGCACTGACAAGGAACCGATGTAGTCCTGGTCTCCCGTTCAATAGGCTCATGTTCCCCTGGTAGGCGGTAGCAACCTAATGAAATTTTACTGGTTATATTCCTGGTTTTATGAAAAGAAAATTCCTCTTAATTCAAGTAGTTCTAGGAAACGGGAAGTGTTGTCAGGCATGTAGTAATTACACAGCTAGTCAGAGATAAGTGTGGGGACACAGTATTCTGCTGGGTGAGAAAATACTGTGGCAGAAATTACAGCAGAAGCCCTTACCCAGCTTTACAGCTCCTCACAAGCATATTTACAAAGCACATTGGAGCTATGCCACACAAAATCTTCTCTTTGCCCATGTTAAAATGTGGAGAATAAAACCAACAGCTAGAGGACTAATACAAACCTTCCTTGGAGTCACCTTGCTTTAAGTGTGACTCCACATCTTAAGGAACAGCTGGGATAGAACCAAAAATAGCAAAGGACTCAACCAAAGATGTTGCTTGCAAGTACTAGCACAATTTCTGAGACAGGGAGACTTTTGTCCTTTATTGTCACAGTTTTCCTTTTACATGTCTTAATGCCTCAGTGATAGTAGACATGTAGACTGTCACTTCAGATTTGATGAGAACCATGAAAGAGGCATCAAAAGTAAACCACTGCATTTCAAGCGCTGTTCAAGCCTTTTTTCTGAATTAAAGTTAAGAACTGATTTTTCTCTGTTTTTCACGTCTTCACAGGTATCCAGGCTGCACTGGTTTGAAAGCGACTCTTCTCCAGGATTATGTGACCAATGCACAGCGAGCATTTTTGCTTTTCTTTGTTGTTTAATTTGTGGAATTGCCTGAAGTAAGATCACAGTTTCCTCACAATTACTTTGTGTTTTGTTTAGGGAGCTGAATCTGACTCATTGTACCAGAAGGCAGACAATTTTTGGCACCCCTAAATGGCTCATGAAGTCCTTGAAGAGGCATCTGGCTAAGTTGTGAAGGGCAGTTGATATTCTGTCAACATGTAAGAGCTTCCAACTAGAAGTACTGGTTTTGTAAGCTTTTTCCATGTCCTTGGAACTTCAACGGGTAAACGCATTCGTTTCCTTTCATTTTGCATCCATCTGATAGCTTTTAAACATAGATAGGATCAAATCTTTCCAACATGGATACCTATGGCAAAACTCCCTCTGACTTCCATGAAACAGGGATTTGGCCCATAAGAATTAGTGTCTGGGGAGGATGCATTGAAATAAATGGTGATTGTCAAAGCACAATGGAATTTGGAGCACATTTGTTGCAAAGATAGAAGCTCAATGGGGTATGTGATTGTCAGAGTCAATTTTATTTTCCTTTACTACACATATGCACATATTTGAACCTTGTCATGCTGCAAAGGGAAATACTTCATTAGATTTCACTAGGATATCTTCAGAGATGTTTATACACTACAGTCAATAAAGATATTTTTTGTTTAATAAATGAAATTCTGGAATAGTCTGTTCTATCAGGAAATCAAAGGAAGTGCATTTATCCCTGGTAAAGATGAGGCTCTACTTTAGAGGGTTCAGAAAGCCTGCAATGTATATTATTTTTCAAATAGTTGAAAGATTTATGGTGGTAAATGAATCCTTTTTCAGTCTCTTGATCATATTTTCTGCAACAAAGCAAATGTTACAAATAAAAACAAGAGTAAACCCAGAGCATTCCTACATCCTGTATTTTCAATTATGATTTTAACGTAAATGAATCACTTGTTCTTTTTTCATTTGGAAACAGTTTTACTTCCCTTTTCCCCACTGGACATATAATTTTGATTTATAAACACAGCAATCTGGAGCAAAGGGAAGTTTTAAGCACAGTGCATACTCCTGCTGAGGCCTAGTTTTATTTTGCTTAGAATTTTTATCTTTATTCTTAATATTTTCAGATTGATTTTAGATTTCTACTTTGGAGATGAAAACATGGTTGCAGATGACATATTTTGCCCATTTCAAATTCACACAGGCCTAAGGTTTCATCTTGCACCCAAGGCCTCATTTTATAAACACGGTGAAGAGTTCTTCCAGTTAAAATGTGCTTTTAACTGGGATAAACCTGTCTCCCCATGTTAAGACTTATAAATCTTCTCCACAGTGCTATTTACAATCCAGCTACTGCATGCTTACTTTATTGACTATGAATGAATAAGTCAGTTTTCCACATCACCCCATTTTCTTTGCTGATGTTTTGATTTGGTGTCTATCCAAAAGTCTCTGATCATAGACACATGATTATAAAACCATCTCTCTCACTGAAAACTATTCAAGAAACAAGCAATGAAATTAACTTATTTCAGGTATTGTTTTACACTGCACATTTGAACTTGGTGATATACATTTTTCACAAGGCTCAGTTCTGCTGGGCAGAACACTCTGATAAGACTGCAGAAGCCAAGAAATTAAATGAAGAGCTTTTCTTTCATCATTCACTACTTGACTTGAGTTTCCGCAACACAGAATCTATGTCTTTAACTCAACTGGGGCTCTTTGAGGGGATGCAGGTGTCTCTACCATTTAAAGATTTTTAAATCCTGGAAGAGAGCTTCATAGGTTTGTTTGGATGAAATTGGGATTCTTTTGTTTGCTTGGTTGGTTTGGTTTGATTTTGTATTGCACCACTCAGATGGAATCTTGTGGAAATACAAGAGGGGAAAGGATTGGCTATCAGAGATTTACATGAGGATTTTTTTCCATTCTCTAGGATATCCAGAAAGGTATTTTCATTCACAATTTATGCTTGAATTCTGAAAACACCATGTATAAAGGCTGTGGGAGATCCCTAGAACTACTGGCACACATTTTATATACTCAGATTAGAGACAGGCTGTGTTCTCAGCAATATTATATGCAATTCTTTCCTTCCCATTGCTGTAGGGATAAAGGAACTGACATGAGAACTTCTAGATCTGGAGCTACTCCTTTCCTTTGAATCCTGAGTGGAATTCAAAACTAGAGGAAGCTGGCAGAGCACAGGCAGCTTCTAGTGACGAAAATAACATAAAACCAGCCTTGCAAGGCAGTTGATCTCAAAGGAAAAGAGCCACTGAGACTTGAGCATAATAGAATTCAAACTCCATTGAAGCCTTTGCTCATTTTCACAGCTAAAATCCCACATCTCACCCAGAGGTGAAAGTCCACTGCAGTGAGACACTTGACAAGTCCCCTTGTAGGACAGGTATAACACAGTTTGTAAATTGAGCCTTATAGAAGCACCTTGTAATCAGAAAAGGACAAGTGTCCTTTTTAATTTTAGAAAACAGGAGAGAGCTGAAGGGAATGTGTCATATGGAGAGAACAGCAGATGAGCTGTCTTGGAGGATCTTGTTTTCATTACCTTCGATCTTGCAAAGATCTATGGTATCAATATTGCCTATTCCAAACAACATGTCTTTTTTTTTATACTAAGTCCTGGGCATCCTAAAAGGTTGCATTACAACTCCTGAAACCAAATCCCATATTTTATTATCTGGAATAGAAGAGTACCACGCCTGCCCACATTATTCTTCAATCTTATTCCATGGGAAGCAGATTTTTTGTTATGCACTGACATGTGTGCCTGGCAATTGTAGCTTAATTATATTAAGCCCTTCACAGCATACTTGGAAAAGAAATCAGTGTTTTTATCAGTCACTAACTCCCAGGCAATATTTCAGTGTACACGGCTTGTTCAGGTCTCAGTGGTAGCAGTTAAGGTGTCAAGGAATAGGACTGAATTCACAATTTAATTTCAAGAAAAAGGACATTTAAAGGTAACATAGGACTGACTCAAGCTGGTGACACTGATGATTTTATGTTCTTTTGTCTTTGCCGTTTCCCCTTTTTTCCTTTACTGGAATAAAACATGGAAGAGATAATCTGTTGGGATATTGTGCTGATCAGCCCCTCAATGGCACCCTTGTTAAGGCTTATATCTTCCCTCTGTGGTTTGACTTCTACTCATCAAACTCCAACCCTTTTCCTGAATTGCCTCAGTTAGGAGCACAGTTGTGCTATGGTCTCACTATGTAACCTGGTGGTGATGTATGTAGTCGAAAGAGAAGTGAGGACAATTTCACCCAGTTAAGATCTCTGTTGTTCTCTTTCCATAGGCTTTGTAAAAGATTGACAAGACACTTGGAAAAGCAGCATGAGTCAGACAAACATGGGCCTCTGTTTTGTGTTCAGTATTTTTCTACAACAGCCATCAACAAACAGCATCAAGACACCAATAATACAGGTAAGAAAAACTAAAAACCAAACCAGAGAAAGTCCAGCAATTGTCCATTGTAGAAAAAATACATAGAAGATTCTATTTTGAGGCAGATTATCTCTCTGGGACTATTTCAGATGGGGAAAATGACTCTGGAACAAGAGAATAGAACACTGGAATCCCAAAGAGGAGTAACAGACAAGACATTAGCTTAAACACCTCCTAAATATAAAGAATGAGACTTTGTCCTGGAAAACACTGACACCAGTATGTGATCTATCACAGAGACAGGGAGATACAGTACAGAAAGATAGTGGGGATGCAAAAAAAACTATGATATCACAAGTAAAACAACAGTTACAAGGAAAGCTGAAGACAAATGGTAAGGGAGCAACAGCAACAGATGTTTTCCCTTTAGGTCATAAATGAAAACAGAAATCCTGATGCACAGGAGCTTTTCCAGAGAAATACATCTATATCAGGGCATGAAACACTAGTGAAACAAAAATAGAACAAAACCCACAAAGAATTAAAGCAAAGCAGTCTCCTTTTTGCAAAGAGAATTAGGGCAAACACCAGGTAGCTGGTGATGGGCTGTTGATTCAAGGAGAATGATCAAATCTCTTCCTACCAAGGCATGCTACGTTCTTGTGATGTCTCCATGACGTTCTTGCTTAAGGGCATGGTAAATGGCACAAGGTTTGTCCTGAAGTGGTTGTGCCATGCTCTAGTCAGCAATGATAAGCAGAGGGACAGAAAGAACAGCAGCACTGATTGCACGGCCTGAGGCAGAGAGCAGGGTTAGTACAAAGGGTAGGAAGTTGAGTCTCCTCCCCAGGATGCTGCCAGAGCTTGTGAAGTTAGAAATATCCTGGCTGAGCTCAACCATACCTTACTAGTGAGCAACTATCATGTGCTGGTACACTCCCTTAGGCATCATGAAAGAGCTGAAGGGGCTCTGTCTCTCAACCACAGTGTGTGGTTATATAGCCCCATGATGCAGTTTTCTTGAGCACATCATGATGCTCACAATACATTGTGTCATGGTTTATGTGCAGGCAAGTTAATGCATCCACAGACCAGAGATTATTAAAATATGAGATCCCTACAATTCTCATTTTTCTTGTGGATTTTCTTGTCAAGTGCAACACAATTCCCTTTTAATGGGGAAATGCTTTTTAGACAAGGAGGGCCAAATAACACCCTCTCTGAAATCAGCCACCTTTAGTCCTCTAATCAGAGAAAAGCTAAAGCATTCTCCAACCTTTCTACTATTACTAGAGCAGGCTAACTCTTCACTATCTCCCCTTACCCACAGCCACTGCCAGCCTATCCTCTCCTAGGAACATGTTCTGCTGGAGTATTACTGGACCCCTGTGTGCTGGACCTGGGCCATGAGGTGCCCCTTGGAAGTCATAAGAAGTTGTCTATGAAATGCCAGTGCAAACATGGCAAGCAGCTGTGGGGTGAGTGCATCCACAACCCTGCCTTTCCACATGGATCTCTGCTCTTTATTTTTCCCCTAGAATGTCCGTATTTGATCTCTGTTCAGGAAAAATGCAGTGAAAAGTGTTTTCTCAGACCACCTCCCTTTCAAGGCTGACATTATCAGTTTGGAATATTCACAGGGCTATTGGGTGTCCGGATGAAGGAATAGCTGGGATCTGAATGTACCATTCAATCCTAATCCAAACACCTCCCCAGATTTAACTCAGCCTATCAGGAAATGTAATTTAGCACCTGGGGAAGATAGGGTTTGGAGCTTGCATTTGGCACGCCATCCAGCCACCTCTGAATAGAACTTCCAGATGAGACATTCTGTCACAAAAAAGTTCATGGAGGTGTTAAGTGCAAAAGCATTCCTGAACCAATAGCAAATAATAGCATATAAAAAAGAAATCCTGCTTTTGCCAGGAAAGAGTAGCTTTCTGTGTGTTATTCAGAATGTTGTTTGCATAAATAGCTGGGAAAGAAGGAAAACGGGAAAAAATAGAAGCATCACAGTGATTTTCACAGTTCTAATAAACATGGTACATAAGCAGACTTACTCTGGAAACCATCTGGTTGTGCAGTCAGTGTAGTGTGTTCTTTGCTGGGCTATAGACACACCTGTTGAGTACAAGAGGCTAATAGAGGTTTATGCTATAGAGCCTGAATGTCAGTGGAAACAAGGGCATATGCATATGTGTGCATACATGGCTCTGTGTGTGTCTGGATCATTGAAAGAGACAGTAGATACAATTTCAATGGACCTTAGGGAATTAGAAGCCAGTGTCTCATTTTTATAAGTGACTCCTTGTTGAGGATTCAACACAATGTCATGGCAACGCCATGAGAAGTTGCCACTCCTCAGCCAAAGCACTGCAACTAACTTTGAGCTCATCCTACTCATGTGATGTAACCCTAACCTCAGGATAGACCCATGACAGTCACAATGAACAGACATGAAGCACAGACAGCTCGTCAAGGGGTAGGTGGTAAATTGTTATATTGTCATAACTCAGCTCTGTATGCCAGCACATAGGGGCTTGCTTTAATTCCACATGCATTTCTTACCAGGACTCCAAAATTACTTGTATAACTTAAATGTTTCCTGTCTAATTGGTGGGGGAAAAAAGAAAATTAAAAAAGGAAAGTTAGAAAAGCTGAATGCTCACAGCTTGAATCAACAAGAGAGCTGACCATGAGCAGATTTGTGAAATGTTATAGCACTGTTATTGTGGGTTTCCAATTGCAGAACCAAGAATAAAACTGACACAAGATATAATCAAAAAAGAAATAAAGGACTGGAAAAGAAATAATGCTAGTCAACATTGTTTTATTAACAATCAGTCTCCTTGGGCAGATCTGATTTCATCCTCTGGTGAGATTATAAACTTACTTGATAAAAGTGACTGCATAAATGTAACAGACGTTTTAAGGCTTTCGACTACTACTAGGCAACATTCAGACTTTCAAATATTACACATTATAATAGTATATGCAATGTACTTAATGGTATAAAGAACCAACTAAGCATCAGGGACCAAAACCCAATCATCTTCATCATATAGGCATGGACAGGGAGGCGAGGTGCTATAAACTCTTTTGATTGACTATTCTATGATTCTATTATTAATCAGGAGTAATGGCTGACTGCAGAAACCTTTGTATTTCAGGAAAAAGAGCTAACCAGATGTGTATACAGTCTATTATATATCTGCAAACAATATTAGTCACCCACCCTTAAACTCATTAGCTCACAATGGCAAATGAACTCTTCTTTGCATGTTTCCAAAACAACTCTTTTGAGAAGATATTGAAAAAACACTGGGATTCAGTTTCTCAGATAAAAAAGGAAAAAATCTGCTAGTTTGAGGAATAAACATTAAAGAACACAAATTGGTTTGGGTTTGACCTTAAACCTGTTCTTCCATAAATCTGAAATTCCCAAAATCAAATGTTAATAGCATTTGAGAACCATTCTGCAAAGCTATGTCTCCCTTGCCATTCTAATACCATTGTACTGATGCTCCCTAGTTTTTCTCCAATGTTTGACAGTAAGCAGACTTCTCTGTTTAACACACTTCTTTCAGAAAACACCTTGAAGTAGATCTCTGTTTGACAGTTTCCATAACCTGTGATTCATGAGCTTCTTTCATTATTTTCATTGTTAATTACAATGCAAACAATATGAAAAGCTTCTTTTGGGGGAGAAGAGCAAGAGGCCCCTTGTGATTTTAAGATTATGAAAGGTTCCTCCCATAGGAAAACTGCATCAATATTGTGGGAATAATAAGTATAAACTAAAGTGAAAGAGAGCTGAGTTTTTCTATCAGAAACAGAGTAGCAACCTAAAGGAAAAAAAACCAATTTCAAAAATAAAAACAATTTTTCCCAAGAAAGATATTTATTTTTCTGGGACTATTTCTATTCATTATTTCTGTCACAGAAATGCTGGCTTTGTAGTCTATGATGTTAGTGTAATATAGATAAAATTTAATTGATTATTTAATACACCTCCTTGATGTTGCATGTTTCAGTGCATCAGTTTCCCTTACATATCTGAATGACATACCACCATTTGTCATCAACCACACAGTCTCTTCCACTGAGCATTAAACTGATTAAGACCCTTTCTTTCAAAACAGCTCTTCTCTGTCCTACTTTACAACATGGACAGTCTCAGGTGCCTTGCTGAACCCCATTAGACAATATCTGAAAGAAGAATAGAGCAAACCCATTTGGTTCAGCAGCGTAACCTCATCCCCTTGCCAATGCCTGTGGCACACTCGTGACACCCTCACCCCAGCTAATATTCAATATTAGAGCCAAATCTTCTTCTGTGTAACTGCTGCTGGAGATTTAAAATGTTTCTTCTTTCCCTCTCACATCCCTATGTGCTAACCGCCTGCCCTTGTAACTGTCTTGAAAAGAAAACAATAGAAAAAAAAGAAGGATCAGAAATCCCCTAACTAATTTTATCAGCTAGAGAGCTGACAAGCAGAAGTGTACGTGCTGTAGAACTGAAACAGGTGTGGTTTGAGCATTTTCCACATTTGGTCTTTGCAAAAACATGAACAGAGTGTATTAACTCCACCACACTGATAATGGGAGCTTGGAATCCATTATCTGAAATAAAGATTCTTGGCAGAATTCCTCACATACTGAAATGGGCAGGAAAACTAATAATGCTGGTTTTCTTCCTTTTTTTTTTTTCATTAGGAACCTCTCCTAAGTACACCAATCTGTGTGTGAATTTTACTGAAGGATTTTTTGCTTAGCATGCTTTACATGTGAAAACGTCATTGCCCCTCTCCTCAACAGTGAGATGGATCCCATGACTGACAGGTTTGCATCTCTATACGTAGGTGTGTGTGCCTCTGTGCTTGCATACTTGCCCATAATGTGTGCAACAGAACCAGGTTTAATGCAGTTGCACAGTAAGAATAACCTATTATCACCAGCTTCTCTCTGAACATGTAAGAAACCACATATAAGCTGCCTGAAGTCAGAGGGGACTGATAAGTTTTGGTAGGTAAACCAGACAACATGGTATCTCTTTGCCTGGTTGCTTGGTCAGGTCATTTTCTCTGCCATCTTTTTTGATGCTACATAGTACTGCACATGCAGATTTTGGCACCCCTAATTTTGGGAGAGCCTGCACCTGGCAGGGCACTCACAGTACAAGATTTAAGACAGAAGAAGTGAATGAAGGGCTTGTTTGGCATTTTACCTGTCTGATTCCACCTTTCTCTTATTCTTCACTCCTGCTGCTCTCTGTAGCCTCCCATACTCATTCCAACCCTGGGAAGACACAAAATCCCTGCTAGGAAAATTCTGTAGCATCTATGCTACCTGTGGATGGCACAGGTAATGTACTATAGTGCAATGACAGTATCATGTAAGTTTTTGCTCAGCCGAGAACACAAGTTACTCCTTTTCTCAAACTCTCCAAGGACCTTCTCAAGACTCATTGTTTCCATGATGCAGAGCGTAGTTTGGCCAGCTAATAAAGGATTGATAATAGAATCATAGAGTCATAGAATAGTTAGGGTGGGGAAGGACCTTAAGATCATCTAGTTCCAGCCCCCCTGCCATAAGCAGGGACACCTCACACTAA
>NDXB01020288.1:25330-59071 GCA_002631895.1 Agapornis roseicollis | reverse complement strand
TCCACATTTGTCAGGTTACCATGATAAAAATCATGGAATCAGAGAACAGTTTGGGTTGGAAGGCACCTTCAAAGGTCATGTAGTCAAGCTCTCTGCAATGAGCAGAGACATCTTCAACTAGATGAGGTTGCTCAGAACCACATCCAGCCTGGCCTTGAATGTTGGATCCACCACAAGCTGTGCCAGTGTTTTACCGCTGTCATTGTAAAGAATTTCTTCCTCATGTCCAGCCTGAATCTTCTCTTTTTTCATTTAAAACCGTTACTCCTTGTCCTATTGCAACAGGCCCTGCTGAAAAGTCTCTCCTTATCTGCCTTATAAACCCTTAAAATAGTAATAATATTGATTATTAATTAATAGTAATTCTTTGTTAACATTAAAAAAAAAAAAAGGTGAAAAAAGGTAATCTAAATTCATATACTGTAAAGCCCCAAATAAGAGTTTGAGAATTACATCATTAGTTAAAGCTGGGGAGGGGAAGGAAAGAAATGCCAGTATGGGTCTGACACAGGTTTGTTACTTGCAGCTGATATGCAGCTTGGTACATAGCTCTGCTAAGGTTCCAAAAGTCTATGCAAAGTAAATTTTTATAGTTTGATGAGTTTTTGCCGCAGAAAAAGGTGGGCTCAGTCAGAGATCAATGTGATCAGACAAAAGCCATTTATTACAAAGCATCTACCTTTTTTATACTGTTGTCTGCATCTGCTTACAATAGCTTGCTGTATTATAATCAGATACATATACAATAGCTAGCTGTATTGATTCAATAGTTTGCTCTATTATAATTGAATACTTAGTGTATTATACTTGGATACATGTACGATAACTTGCTGTACTAGTGGATACATAATCAATGGCTTGCAGTATTAAGATTGGATACATATACAATGAAGCACACAGCAACTAGTTACAGTTGGTTAAATTAAGCTTATGGGAACTAGTCTTTGAAGCTTGCTAACAGTTCACTGTTGTGTCTTAGTGTATTCCAGTTTCTTCTCATCTTGCTTGAACTGTTACTTTTGTTTCTTTACCCAGGGCTTTCTTCATCCTTGGTTCATGTTGAGCTTCATGTAGGCACTTGCTGACTTGGGAACATGGCTCGTCTTTGCTAAAAATCCATCCACAGTTTTTATTCTATCTTTTGTGATACTCTGATTTTATTAATCAAACATGGTAGGTTAACTACTGTTTGACTTACAGTTTCAAAGATGAAGGAGCATTTTCTCATATCTCTGAATAGGAGCCATGCTATCTGATACAGTTATGCAAGCTTGGAATTTACTAGTACTTGTTTTATTTGTGTGTGTATGTACTTTTCAAAATTAAAGCCTAAGTTTGAGAAACATTGTAAAGCTGAGGTTCATCTACATCAGCTCTTTCAGTGTCATACTTTTACATAGGACTAAGCATCTTACAAGTGATAGGAAACCTATTTCACTGTTTGTCAACCTTGATTCTTTCTGTGCATTCTAAAGAAGACTGATGTTCAGGATTTTTCTGATATTCCACAAGCTCAGGGAGAAATAGGATTAATTTCTCCCCACCCTCTCTCCCCTGCCCCCCTCCCCCCCAATACAATAATATTCATGGTTTTAATCTTTTTCATACCTAAAGAGTGTACGAGTATAGCACGAAAGATTAATGCGTGTTTGGAGTTAACTGATAGAACAGCTACTTTGCTTGTATTTGGCAGTGAGATGAATTCATCTTATGGGAAGTATTTTCACTTTCTTCATAGGACTTGAAGTCTGCATTCACATAATTACATATGACCAATCAGTATTCCTTTTATACCAGAGTAAATCTGAAGTAGTTTAACTTTTCATCAATATTACAGTAATTTTATACCAGAACATAAACGAATATGATCAACAGTAGTTTGACAGCTCTTTTTAAAAAAAAATATTATTTTTTCAGTACTTTAAAGCTATAACACTGGAAAGTACTGAAGAATTACTATTCTTACAATATGGAAGTTTGTCTAATAAGTTCTAATTAAGTAAACCTATGCAGAAGAGAACAGAGAAGTTGGTTTCTTTTACAGAAAGGGATGAGGTTTTGCTCTAACTTCTGTGGATTTGGCCATCCCACTTAATGTGTTACATGGCTTCACTAAAGGGAAATTCTGCCTGACCAATTTGGTGGCCTTCTATGACAGAGCTATAAAACCGATGGACAGGGTTAGAGCAGTTGATGTCATCTACCTGGACTTGTGCAAAGCATTCAACACTGTTCCACACGACATCCTTGTCTCTACATTGGAGAGACATCAATTTGATAGGTGGGGCACTCGGTGGATAAAAAACTGTCTGGATGGCCACATGCAAAGAGCTGTGGTCAATGGCTCAGTGTCCGGCTGGAGGCCAGTAATGAGTGGTGTCCCTCAGGGATCAGTGTTGGAACCGGTCTTGTTTAACACCTTTGTTGCTGCCATGGACAATGGGATTGAGTGCGCCCTCAGCAAGTTTGGCAATGACACCAAGCTGTGTGTTTCAGTGGATACACTGGAGGGAAGGAATGCCATCCAGAGGGACCTTGACACGCTTGTGAGGTGGGCTGATGCCAAGCTCATGAAGTTTAAGCATGCCAAGTGCAAGGTCCTACAGCTGGGTGGGAGCAATCCCAAGCACAGCTACAGGTTGGGCAGAGAGGAGAGCCAGAGCAGCCCTGCGTAGAAGGACTTGGGGGTGGTGGTCAATGAGAACATGAACGTGAGTCGACTTCAGTGTGCGCTTGCAGCCCAGAAAGCCAACCGTATCCTGGGCTGCATCAAAAAGAGCATGACCAGCGTGCCCTTATGCCCTGCTCTCGTGAGACCTCACTTGGAATATTGTGTGCAGTTCTGGTGTCCTCAACATAAAAAGGACATGGAACCGTTGAAACAAGTGCAGAGGAGGGCCACTAAGATGATGAGGGGACTGGAGTATCTCCCATATGAAGACACGCTGAGAAAGTTGGGACTATTTAGCCTGGGGAAGTAAGGGCTGCATGGTGACCTCATAGCAGCCTTCCAGTATCTGAAGGGGGCCTATAGGGATGCTGGGGAAGGACTCTTCATTAGGGCCTNACAAGTGCAGAGGAGGGCCACTAAGATGATGAGGGGACTGGAGTATCTCCCATATGAAGACACGCTGAGAAAGTTGGGACTATTTAGCCTGGGGAAGTAAGGGCTGCATGGTGACCTCATAGCAGCCTTCCAGTATCTGAAGGGGGCCTATAGGGATGCTGGGGAAGGACTCTTCATTAGGGCCTGTAGTGACAGGACAAGGGGTAACAGGTTCAAACTTAAACAGGGGAGGTTTATATTGGATCTAAGGAAGAAATTCTTTCCTGTGAGGGTGGTGAGGTGCTGGAATGGGTTGGCCAGGGAAGTTGTGAGTGCTTCATCCCTGGCAGTGTTGAAGGCCAGGTTGGACAAAGCCTTGGGTGACATGGTTTAGTGTGAGGTGCCCTGTCTATGGCAGGGGCATTGGAACTAAGATCCTTTCCAGCCCTAACTATTCTATGATTCTGTGATTTTCAATTTTCCTGACAGCACTCACTTGCAGCTTCCCTCCCAGCATCTCTCACTGTCCTCACGTTGCTTTTATTTTTCTCTGCTTTTCCGCTTCTGGAAGGTGATAAGCCTTAAAATATTAAAATGGAAGAATAACTGTACATATATATGGTTCTAAGTGTTTCTTTTTCTGAACCATTACTCATTTAATGTAATGTTTTAGATTTCTGCATCTCCCAAGATTTTATGATAACTTAGGAAGATGCTGAAGAAACAGCTGCATTGTAATATTTGCATGTTTGCTGCCTTGTGGAAGTGCAGCCCATAATTTAAGGGGATCAGAATTTCCTGCTGTAGCATGCTTCCTCCAGTTACTGCTAATTTATCTGCAGTTTGCTTTTTTAATACTTTACCCCATTCTTTCTTATTTTGTTGATAGGACTGGTGAATTTGTGTATAAGCATTAGAAAAGAGCTGTGCATTTGCATGAACTCGGTTTCTAGACATAACACACAATAGGTATCAATTTTGTTTTCTTCCTGGAATTCCTATTTTACTTGGTTCTGAATGTATGTATTTTGACTTACTTGAAGATGGCTTAATACACATGAATATAAATGAGATATCAGCATATAAGTGAAGTGTCAAGAATATTTCTTCAGATGGCAAAATTACCTTCTTACTAGTCTTTCAGATCTGATGTTACTACAGCAGACTGAGCTGAATTCTGGTCCTTTTAGTGAATGATAGGTAAAATCTGTAAGCAAGTTTCAGATGCCAGATGCTGCTCTTGTTTCTGCTTCTGCAAAGCCATCCAAGCTATTAGCTCTCACAGTGTGGATATGAAGGCAGAGTTTTTCATTCTCACAATGATGTGTGAACTAGAACTCAGAATGACTGATGAGCTTGACAGGGCAAGCACTTACAGAAAACATTTCAGTCACAAACTGAGTATTAGAAGTCATTGAATCTATCTTAGTGCTGAATTATACAGTAAAATTCCTGCCGATTTTCTTCAGAATATAGAAATTAATGAACAATAAACCAGAATTCTCTGGTAACCTGGTATGAAGAATTCAATGTGAGTTATTTTGAAATACTTTGAATTATCAAACATATAGTAAAAATAAATAAAAATTACACTTACTTACATTCCTAGCACAGACAGACAAGAGGGTGCTTAAATCAGTGATTAGGAAATTTAGAACAAATGGAAGTAATCACTACTTCAGCAGTATGTTTTCAAATTCAGTTACATTTCATTAAATAAAATGTCTTTATTTTAGAGTAGCTGAATTTTGTGATTATCAGTAAGAGTTACATTTTTGTTAGCCATGATGAGAGCTAACAGAGGAAAGTTCCTGTGTGTGATACAAGACAGTTGTTACAAAGCTACCTTGTAATTCATAAATGTTGTTTCTTTTGTCATGCATATTGCATGATATAAGATGTGATTATTGAAGCATAAATAACATTTCAGTCCTTGAGATATTTGCAGAAGTCACCAGACTTGGTGTAGTATGATAAATACTCTGCTTATTTTGCTTCTACAGAAATGTATCTTGTGCAGACAAAGAATTAAGAAAACCTCTGGTGCCTGCATTCAGTGCTCATATGGACGCTGTCCAGCCTCCTTCCATGTTACCTGTGCCCATGCTGCAGGAGTGCTGATGGAACCTGATGACTGGCCGTATGTTGTCTATATCACATGTTTCAGGCACAAGATCAACCAAAATGTGGTAAGAAATTGGTTTCCTTGTTTGTTAAAAAATGGAACTGGAGAATTAAAATATGTTTCCATAGAACATGGAAGAAGGGATCCATGTGATCTATTATAATATCTCCATCTATCATATTTCCATACATAACAAACCATTACACCTTGAAGGTTTTTTCTTCTACCGTTACCTTGGAGAAATGGTACTTAATATGCCTAACACATTTTTGCAAACACAACCAGGATCTGGTTTTACCTAGTTTTGACAGTGAACAGTGAAACAGTTTTGTTTAAAATAGTGAAACAGCCCTATTTGTACTTGTTTAAACATTAAAACTGTTTTCTCTATGTTGTGGCCACTTCTTCAGTCCCTTAAGTTTTCCACTGTCCTCCAATATATGCCTCTTGATATTGGAACCCCCTTATGCTGTTAAACAATGCACATGATTTTCTTCACTTTATTCTCTTTTATGCTAAACAGCAAATGTGCTGAAGTTTTGGATTTTTTTCTTCTATGTTGATACAGCACTTAATATAGTGGTATATCTCTCCTAGAGAGACCTTTTTTTTTTCCCCTGGCATTTTTGTATTCATATTAATTATTAATAAAACCTACAAAATGCTAATGAAGAGCAGTAGGTTGTTTAAATTCAGAATTTCAATCTGAAATAAATTCATACTTTCAATCTAATGTAAAACTGCAGACTTTCTTAGTGTATGCTTTAACTGAAATAGAAAAGAAGCCATTATTTTGAATGGTAAGAAACAAAACACATAGCTGAAAAAAACACATTAGTAATACAGTAGCATGGAATCCAAGAAAATTCTCTTTTTCCTACTGGGTTTCTTCACCTGTATTAAGTAGTGCCAAGACAAAAACACCAACCACTAACTGGGGAGATAAAGGACTTTATGTAGCTACTGTTTTAGAGGCTTTGTGGAGGATGTGCAAAGTAGCTTGAATGAGACTAGCACATACTTCCCTGAAACTCAGCACCAACCTTTTTGAAAATTTGTGGTATCAACATTTTCATACAGCTCAAATAAAAAATTGTATTTGGAGAAAATAAAGAAAAAACATGCTTCTGTATTCCTCATTGGGCCAAAAATTGAAAGATCAGATATTTTGTTAAAGGATCTTTTTCTGGGATATTCTTATCTTCTGGGACATGTGAAATTACCCTATGTTTGTATATGCTCAGTTTTATACTCTGTCTTTTGGATAATTAATCTGATCATATCTTTAAGCCTTTGGAAGTTTTTCCGCCATTGGTTTTCTTGTTATGCTTTTCTCTTCTATTACCTATTTCTTTGTGCAGAAATTACACTGCACTTCACCATTAGGCATAGCAATATAGCTTACTCGTAACGAACTTTTTTAGTTTCTGTTTTAAATTCCTTGCTTCAAAGCAGAACAGGGAATTGTGCAGACTGAAATATTTTCATAACCTTACAAATTTTTACAGGGATCAGATTTTCTTGTCAGCAAAAAGAAATAAAAAAGTCTCTTCTGGTTTTTTAGCAGTTGAAAGCATTGTACATAGAGCAAGGACACTTAATTCACCTCATTTCAAGGATGCAAGATTAAATTATCTGGTTTTCCACTAATATAGCCTCTAGATATTGTGCCTAAATGCTCAGTGAATACCTGTGATTGCTGCATTCTTCAAGTTTAAAAAATATATCTAACAACCCAAACCTCAGCAACCAAAGGCTGGCTTCTGCACACTAGGAAGAATTACAACATATATCTATAGTGGTATTGTAATATGTAAATCAATGATGATGCTCAATAAAAAAGGTACAGATAAATGTTTATTGTTACTACTATTAGAATCATACAATAGTTAGGGTTGGAAAGGACCTTAAAATCATCTACTTCCAACCTCACAGGGCAGGGACACCTTCCAGGGCCTTTAAACACTTTCAGGTATGGGGCATCCACAGCTGCTCTGGACAACCTGTTTCAGTGTCTCACCACCCTCATTGCGAAGAACTTCTTCCTAATGTCCAATCTAAATCAACCCTCAGTTTAAGGCCATTACCCCTTGTCCTGTCATTACTTTCTGTTACGAGTGTATCAGGCAAGGGCTTATTACAATGATGAGGTGAATTATGCATCCAAATTATTTAGGGCTGTGATCTCAAGCAAATTGTGTCCAAATTACTCAGCAGTATACTTTTACATGTGTATGGCGGAATATATTTTTCACTGAGGATCAGATTCTGTATTGTCTTTTGGACTTTTTCCTATACTATCTTTTTAATTTCAAACATGGAAAATAATAGTGGGTCTTCTGATTTAAAAAATCATCAAAAAGGCAATCAAAAGTGAAAGCATAATCCTTGCATCCGTATAGTGCTGCCAAAGGAGATAAATGTACAAGTACCAAGAACTTTTTAGATGTTGATGCTACTTTTCAAAAATAGGTTCTTTACAGGTCCATGGACTCAAAACTTAGCATGACTCTTGTATTTGCTGAAGAAACAGCTTTAGAAATAAAACAAAAATCTGCTAGCAGAATAGTTAGTTTGTACAGAATGTTTTTGATTATTCCTGTCATGGCCTGTGTTACTTTGTTATGTAAACTGGAGTGTCAGTGTGCAAGGAAAGCTCTGTGATTTACTACTTCCAGACAGTGATTTGCTTTGGGTTTTTTACATTTTTTTCTCTTTGACTGTGCTTGTCTCCGGGCATGAAACATATTCCTCACACCTTTTTGTTATCAAACTGCAATAATACTTGGAAATACGGTTTAGAATAGGTGCTGCAGATGGATCTGTTTCAATTAAAAGAACTCTTGTACACAAGGAAATAAGAAAAAAGAAGAAAAAGAAGGTATATGAATCTATACTGACAGGAAAGAAAAATCCCCATAGGCTTCATACAAGATTAGCAAAGACAACACTGAGGGTCAGAGGAAGCCAGCTGGAAGCAAGCATGCACTCAGGTGATGCGTCATTTGGAAAGTGCGATCAGAAAAGGCCACCTAGGCAGCCTGTTACATGCATTTTAAAGACTGTCTTGAGAAGGGGCAAAGACAGGTGTCTGTGACCATGGCAGGGGGGTTGCAACTAGATGATGATCATAAGGCTATATGATTCCTTATATTTTATATAACAAGATTTTTGTGTCCTGTCATACAGAAAATGAAGGAGAAAGATTGTCTCTTTCACTTACTGACTTTTGCATACAGAAGGGGAGGTTAGCTATTTTGATTTGTATCTTGTTGTTTTCTTTATTTCTGCCATTATACTACTTCATCCTTGGCTTCCTCTACTGCTAAAAGAAAAGCATGCTTTTTAAGACACAGCTTTCTCAACAAGCTGATAACTACCAGAGCTGTTTCTTTAATCTGATAGACTCCCCTACATAACAACTGCCCTTACTGATCAAAAATTACATTCTTAACATCAATAAATTCTACAGATTTTCTGGCAGGAAATGTTTTCTGGGACATGTAATCAGTTACGGAGTCTGCTTGTCAATATTTTTGTGAGAAATAAATCAAGAGTCCTACCAAGATAACAGAAAAAAATTAATCTTCTCCTTGAACTAGGTTGCATTTCTGTTGTTTATTATTTGTTCTAATGAGCAATGGCACTTCTTCTCTGAAATTTTTTATCAGTCTAATTATAGACAAGTGAAAAGAGGAAGAAACAATTTTGTTGTACATGTAAATGGTTAAATAATCTCTGAGTGTGCTCAGAACATTATTTCTATCTAGATTTAAAGATGTTTTAGGAACATCACTGGGTTTTACTATCTGAGGTGACCTCAACTAAATCCTCCAAATGCGTATGTCAGGCAGAGCTCTGACATAGAGATTTAGCACACTGCCTCCAGAAATGGTACAGAATATTTGCACTTTGCCCTTAGTTTGAGACAGCAAAGAAGTTTAAGAACTCTAAATCCCAGAAGCTGGTCAAAGAAAGATACACGGTAGTGACTACAGACTCCACAAAACCAGAAGTGTTCAAGTTTAGGGTGTTTTATCTCTGCCCCAGAAGCATTGACGTTACTATTAATGCTTGGAATCTTAACAAAAGCTGTCATTGTTTCTCCCTTTGATATTAATGCTAAAAATTCTGCAACTAGCATTCTTCAGCTTTTCACAGATACTTTTTAAGGTAGCTATATGGATTGAAGAAGTCACTGCCTGTTAAGGTTTGAAAAGCAGTGCTAATTGCTTTTCAAACTAAAAATTGAGTAATTACTTTAAAATATGTAGTAAAGTATTTCATGCTGTTTATATATAAAATAAAGATAAATTTAGAAATATATAAATGTTTAGATTATTTTTTATTCATTATATTAATTTATACTAAAATAAAATAATAAAAAAAAAAAAGAGCTTAATATGCTAGTGTAGTTGATCCTGTTAGTAGCATTAAAAGAAAAGTTCAGCGGATCAGATTTCACCAAAGCCACAATAGCTCAGTACATTTCTGGTGTCCTCAACATAAGAAAGACATAGTGTCTCAAGAGTAAGGCCACGAGGATGATCAGGGGACTGGAGCATCTCCTGTATGAAGACAGGCTGAGAAAGTTGGGACTGTGCAGCCTGGAGAAGAGAAGGCTGCGTGGACACCTCATAGCAGCCTTCCAGTGTCTGAAGGGGGCATATAGGAATGCTGGGGAGGGACTCTTCATTAGGGACTGTAGTGAGTGGACAAGGGGTAACGGGTTCAAACTTAAACAGGAGAGGTTTAGATTGGATGTAAGGAAGAAATTCTTTACTTTGAGGGTGGTGAGGCACTGGAATGGATTTCCCAGGGAAATTGTGAGTGCTCCATCCCTGGCGGTGTTTAAGGCCAGGTTGGACGAAACCTTGGGTGGCATGGTTTAGTGTGAGGTGTCCCTGCTTATGATCTTAAGGTCCTTTCCAACCGTAACTATTCTATGATTCTATGACATGAAGTAATGAGTAGACAGCCAGGATCATAAAAAAGAAGTGCCTTCCTTGTGTTACTAGAATGAGAAGCTCTTGATATTTTTTCTGGTGAAGAAGACTGGTTTTTAAGTCCCTTGACGGTACATTAGCTGGGAGCTGAGATTCAACACTCATCAGCTGCAAAAATATTTTTGAGTGCTGTGGTTTGCTATTCTTCAAATGCCATTTGTTTTCTCATAAAATGGGGAAACTCTCTGTGTAAAACAAATTTGTGTGATCACAATTGAAACGAACAGTTTTGATTTGAAGTTTTACATTGAATAGTGTTATGAATTCTGTTTTAACACTGATAAATTTCATATGAGTAACCTGGTATTTAAAAATTACTTTTTCTTTTAAATTCTTCCTTCAAGAGAGCTAAGGCATGTGAGAAAGGCATTAGAGTTGGGCAGACAGTCATCACGAAACACAGGAATACGAGATACTATAGTTGCAGAGTCATAAGAGTGACATCTCAACTTTTCTATGAAGTGATGTTTGATGATGGCTCTTTCAGTCTGGATACTTTTCCTGAAGACATTGTAGTAAGTACTTTTGTCAGATACCTGCTCTTTTGTTGTTGGTGTGGGGTTTCTTTTGTTGTTGTTGTTCTTGGGGGTTTTGTTTTGCCTTTTTTTCTTTTTAGTTTGTTTTTCTTTGATTGATTGTTTTTAATGTTGGGTTTTTTTATGTTTTTTAACGTAGAGAGTTGAAATTTCTTTTGACCTTGAAGAGATAATGTCCTAATATTCAGTTCATGTTTGTTACTTTAGCTGCTGAGAATGATTATATTCTAATGGGCTTCCAAATCTTGGTTGTTCTAATCAGTCTTTGCCATTTTACCAAATGAATAAAAAATAATCTTAGAAAATCTTTTAATTAAATAAGAAATATGTATTTAATAAAGGATATGAGAGAGGGAATTCCATATATCCTTCTCTGTCTCTCAGACATAATTTGTAAAAATTCCTTGCAGAGTAGAAAAGTCCTGCTGCAATGGGAACAATAACTCTCAAGAATCTAACAACTTGTTTACACCTTCTGATATTTAGTTTGTAAGATTACATTATTAATGATAAAAATCATCAGGGAGACAAATGTGTAGTTTATTGCATGTCCAAAAAGAAATTGAGATTTTGATTTCCCTTATGCACTTACATAAACTACTATGTATCTCAGAACTGAGAACTGATAAAGGACCATAGCACATAAGAAGAAAATTCCCAAACAACTGGGGAAAGATTCTGTTTCCCTTTGCATTTGCAATGAATGCATTGGATGTTAACCTTCCTTGTGTTCTTCAGATGCTGCTTGACTTCTTCCTCACAATAACTCTAATCCTTGTTTACTTCCTGATCCCCTGAGTGTTTCTGCTGAATTGATATTTTTTCTGCACCTCATACAAAAAATCTCTAAAAGTTAAAGCATCCAGTGGACACTGGTATGTGAAAGTGCTGTTTGTTGCAAGACCACTTTTCACTTAGACCCATGGCCTGCTCTGTATGTCGTGGGGAAGAGCCTGGTATATGCATCAGTGAGGAAGGATATATACTTCGCATGGTTTAAACCCAGCCAGTAACTGAGTCCCATGCAGCCACTTGCAGACCTTTCTCTTCCACTCTCCCTCGGTGCAATGAGGAGAAGAATCAAAGGAATGTAAAACCCATGCATTGACATAAGAACAGTTTAATAACTAAATAATAATATGCTACTACTATTAATAGTGATAATTGTAAGGGAAATAACAAGGGAAGAAAATATAAAACCAAAAGGAAAAAAAAGAAAACAACTAGAAACACAAATGATGCACAATATAATTGCTTACCACCCACCAACCGATACCCAGTCCAACCCAAGCAGTTATCTGCTCTTCTGGGTAACCCCTCAGTTTATATACTGGGCATGATATGCTGTGGTATGGAATACTCCATTGCTAGTTTGGGTCAGGTGTCCTGTCTCTGGTCCCTCTCAGCTTCTTGTGTCTCTCCTCACTGGCAGAGCAGAAGGCTGAAAAGTCCTTGATCAGAGTAAGTGCTACTGAGCAACAACTGAAACCACCAGTGTGTTGTCAGCACTGTTCTCAGATGAAAGCCAAAACACAGCAGTGCACCAGCTACTAGGAAGAAAATTGACTCTATCCCAGCTGAAACTGGGACAGCTTTGCAGCTCAAGTGATGCAACTATAGGAGTACTACATATTTTTCTCCCATGAAAGCCTTTGAGCTGTTCTGTTTTCTGCAGTCCTGATATTTTCCTAAAAGTAGCATTAGCTGACGTATACATCAATGGAAATGGTACTGTCATTCTTAGAGTCTTCTTAGATATTGAAAACTCTGACGCCTTTTGAAAATACAGTATTTTTCAAATACATTTCAGAGCAGTGTATGGGGATTGAGCTGTTTACTTTCTACTGTTCTGAATAGAAGACAGTCAGCAAATCCCTCTTACATGTCTTTGAAAATTTGTCCTTTAATTCAGAACACTCCAAAAGGCTCCATTAATCATTGAATCAGAAAGATATTCTGATTTATTACGATCAAGATATTAAACAAATATGGCTGTATTGTTATTAGAAACCCTTTTTTGTATATGCTTGCGTTGAGGTTCTGGGAAGACAGAGATGAGAAACTGCTTGCTGTCCTAGTGGGGTAGTCTGATCTGAAGCTAACAACAAACATAATCAGGTCTAGATATGCCTCAGTGCTTCTCAGATAGTGAATGAACAACATATAATTGTTTGATGAGAACACCAAACGAATGTCACATTCCTTAGAGAAATCTTATGTTTTCATTAGATAATATACCTGCAGCAGTTACTGGAAGGGAGAAAAAAAAAAAATGTTTTTTCTTCTGCCTGAACTAAAACTTGCTAATCCATGCAATGTGCGTATCAGGTGTTAGTGCCTCTGGGAGGACTTATTCATCAAATCTGGTGTGAAAGCAATGTTGCTGCCTATTGAAGAACTTATTTTTTCTAATCTGTTTTCACTTTTCAACTAACTCACAAAAATAGCAGCAGCTTTCTGCTTTTCCAGTATGTGCTGAATCTACGACATAATTTCAGCTCAGCTCACAATAGACCACAATTCCAGTGTTCAGATAGAGTGATTTATTTTTAAGGGGAAAAATAAGGAGCAAGGAGATTTCAGTCTTGAAGCCTCATGTAACTCTGATTGTGTGTAAGTGTTCAATAACTACCAAAGCAGAGTATACATATGTGTGTCTTATATGTGTTTTTCTTAGTTTGTGTTAGCATTTGCCAAATAGTTGGTTTGGGTTTTATTTTAAAGTCTAGATGTTAGATAGAGACATAGCTATATAGATATTTTTATTTCAAGCTATTGCTTAGGTACTGTACATGATTTCTACTTTGTCAGAATTTCTTAGAATAATTGCACCTGAATTGCAATGTTCAAACCCATTACATTGTTGATATGCTAACTGGTCAAGTGTAAGAGGGTGCAAAGAAGTATGTGGGTACAGTTTTTTGCAGGAAGAAACAGCAGGACAGCTTCCTCTGTGAGTCATGGAAAGACTGCAGTGGGGGGGATAGTACATGGTATCTTAAAGGAGGTAAGATGACTGCTTCAGCAGTTGCAGGCATTAAAGTGGGGAATGCATATGCTATAGTCCAGAGAAACTGCTACCAACAGACATCATGTATGTGTGCTGCTTGACACTTTCTGGAGAGTTAATGTCACACAGCCCCCAGATCAGCATCTGGAGGAGTCCTGTCTTGCACAACAGGCAAGTAGATTATGCATTAGAAATCACCTCCTTGGCCTGCTCATTTAGGAGGGCATAAATGTACCTTTAAAAGGTACCACAGTACCTTTTTCTCTTTTTTTTTTTTTCCACTGTTAGTACCTGATGGACATATCACCACTGGTATGTCTTGGTAGTTGTGTTTCTTTATATACTGTGTTTATCAATAATACCTTAACAGCAAGTATATACATATATATGTTGCCTGGAATTAGAGCTAAGGATGAATTTGTTCCCATGTTACCTTACTGAAATTCCAGGTGAATGGGGAAGCCTTGCAGTATACTTGGCCAGGAACAGAAATGTCCCACCAAATTATACTGATTGCAAGGGAGAGAGGAGGAAAAAGGAATAAAGTTGCAGAGTTGGGCATGGTTTGGTTCTGTGGGGAGGTCAGATTACAGGAGGGCTGAGCATGCCTCTCCTGAATTCTCCATCCATCCAGGCCACTTGCCCCAGTTAATGTCTTGGTCCTCCAGTAGACAGTTTGCATGGAATTCTTTGCTGTTGTGGTTTCATTTTGTGGTTATCAAGCAAACTAGGTGAACAAAAATGAGTGTGCTTACTCTTGCTGCCATCATGTACCCACAGTGTGTTTTAGTTTTTTTCTATCCGGTGTATAAATGTCAGGGTTCTCCACTGAGAAAGCAAACTGATCTGTGGGTTGTCATGCTCACAATACAAATCAACTTTACTTATTAAAATCTATAAATTGAATACTATCCTAAGTGGTATTGTAACTTACAGAACACTGCAGTAAATGTTCCTTAGAAGCCAGAGTGTCTTCACAGTTGAAAGAATGAGGTGTGTCAGGAAGGACACTTGGATGCTATATTCAGGAGGTGATATACTTGATTTGCAGAACATTGCTATATTTGATTTGCAGAAGTATGGTAATTTTCTGAGGTCCTGATTAAATCCAAAAAGCATACTCTTGAAAAAGTCTGCATTGCTTCAGGTTAAGACATTCAGACTGCAGCTGTCAAAAGCAGGAGCAAGGAATTTCTTTTGCCTGCGTCAAATTGCTCCATCCAACATCTTGCTTCTTTTTTCCTTTTTTTGGTCTGCCATTGTTTTTTGAAATGGAGGCCATCTTACCTGAAAAAATTTAAGCACCGAAAAAAACCCCACCAAGCAGTGGATTTATTAACATACCAACACTCATACCTGGAGTGTTTAACAGAATTATGCTGATACTGATGGAAGTACCTTCTTTCAGTAGTGGACCCAAGAGAGCCTTCAGTGTGAAGAAGATGGAGGAGATTAGGCTCTATCTTTTTGTCTATCAATACTTTAAATTTACCACTGGCAGGGGACAGGGTAGCAGGCTTATTGAGAACTCTGACAGCCAAAGTTCTTCACTGAAATTACCATGAAGGCTACAACTTACGGTGTGCACTTAAATTTCAGAATGTCCAAAATTATTATCCTCTACTTTCTTTGAAATAAAATTGGGCACATTTTTGTTGCCAGTATTTGAAGAAAAATCCTGCTAGTATGATAGCAATGTAATTTGAAAAGCTATTAAAAAAACTCCAATGACCGTACCCCACTTTTCTCAGTCAGAAACTTTCTTTGTAATTCTCTGTCTCTGTCCCAGCCCACAAATGTTCACTTTACACCCTACAGAATTATGAGTCAACATCTCATGACCCACACTCTACCATATTCACATACTGTGTCCATGCCTGCTAATTACCTTAGCTTTCTTGATGATTGTGGACTCTGAGATTCAGAATGATCCTTCATGGTCTAAATATCTAGCATGGGGTTGAAGCTGCATAGGCATTTGTAATCTTGGAATTCACTAAAGACAATTGCTGTGAAGTACAGTCAAAAGGGTCAGACTGAATCCAGATTGTCACAAAGATAGTCTTGTTAAAGTAGTGAGAGACAGAATGGGTTTACTTCATCTTCCTTTCAGATGTAGAACAAATGGGATTTAGCTGGATGGTTCTCCAAAAATTATTTCCTGTACAGGCTAGCTGAAGGGAACACTGGTTTAAAACCATAATGTGCTGTTTTGTAGCTGGGAAGTTTTACATGTGCTGGTTAGAAAAGGTAGCTCACTTTGGGGGGCTGTGAGTGTTGGTGTCGAGAATGTAGCTTCAAGAGCAGTCTTACTCCTTTACAAGAACTTTTTCCTAATGACTTTGCCCATGACTACTGACTTTCACTGTTGCAAGAAATAGGTGTCTGTGTATGTCTATGTGGACACTCAATCAGCTTCTCAGTTTCTCCGTATGTTAATATTTTTGCTGCAGCTTTTGAAACCCCATACTGCTTGAACGGTGGACATTCAGAGACACTAGGCTACAATGTCAATCTTGATAGTCCATTAATGTCCACCTTGATATAAAAAATAAGATTGATTCTAACCCTGCTAATTCCCAAAGGAGGCTGTGTTTTTTTTTTTTAAATCTGTCCTACAAACCCAACGTATGCAACTTTTCCTCCATCAAGCTTGTCTGGCTTTTTTTAATGACTAAACTCACTAGTTTATAGCATATTTTTTCCAGTGGTGTCTCTTCTGTATGCCTTTCTCTCCTTATCTCTTCTGGCAACTGTTTTCTGCTTGTCTGCCTGTTCAAATCAAAATGTTAAACAGTAGTGCTTACCTGCCTCCTTGTATATGTGAAAGATCCACTAGACTTATGACAGACAGTAATAGCTTATTCAGTTTTATTATATTGGCATGTAAATCTATAAAGAATGGCTAAAGAAACTAGAACTGGTGAATTTGCACTCTTTTTGGGCAATCTGTAGATACTTTGGATGCACTCCAGTATCACCATCACCAGTGATTTGTGAGAATGTGAAATAGAAAAGCAAGCAATGCAGTTCTCAAGGTAACAAAAGGGTAGATTATATTTGGTATAAACTTAGTCAAAAAGTCCTCAGAAGTATTTGTGTGATGTGGGAAAAGAGGCCTAGTGAATTATAATAAGTTTAGCAATCTTTGGTTTATTTCTTGACAGAAACGACATTGAATCTCTGAGCTGAGTGATACATTACTCATGTTGCATTACTCATAATGCATTACTGTGCTGGCACAGTTTCGTTTGCGGCATTATAAAATCATCTGCTCTGTAATTGAACTTACTAATCAGAAATTTGTATGCTGTGACCATTGACAGACAATTCTGCAAAATTTGGGAAAGCAAGTTTGAAATCCGCATGACATCTCTGAGGAGAAAATTTGGGTTTACTTTCCTGATTAGATAGATTTATAAAAATTGTGTAACGTTTTATGGTTGGTTTTTGTTGTTGTTGTTGAATACTCCAAATTGTTAAGTATATATACACAGTTTGAGAATTTAATTCAAGATTGTGTCAGCTGAGGAATTTTTTAATGCTCTTTTGTAACTCTGAACTTTTGCATTGGATTTGCAAGTGCTGATACAGGCAATGCTCTGCTTTGCACATGCAAAGCATTGTTTGCATCTCCTGAATATTAGCACAAATGAATTCCTGTTTTTAAAACTGTGGTCTTACTATTTTAAAATCACACATTTTCAGAAGCAAAGACCAACTTCTAAGGCTTCAGACTGAAGGCTTTTATTCCATCATTTAACTCCTGAAGCTGCAAGACATCAAAAGATGCAATAATCTGATTCTAATCTGAAGCTTGTTGTACAGTACTATAACCGTATCGATTTAAGTAAGTTACTTTCACTTTGCTCCATTATGGAGAGCAGAAGTGATTTTTCTGTGGCTCTTGTTTTTCCTTTGTTTTCTGTTACAGTAGAAAGACAGGCAACTTAACAGATAAGCATAAAAAATGAATATAGGGTAGATTAAAGGCAAATTAAATCTTCAAGTGTAAGTATTATCTTTACACAGTTTTCTGTGTATAATGTGCTTTCCACTTTATAATAGAATGCTTCCTGGATCCTTATCAATTATGATTTTAGATAAGTTGAAGGTAATGCCCCCACAGCTCAGCAGGAGAAGCAAAATGGAAGATAATCTGTTACATTGCACTTTATGATAAAGATGGCTGACTTTGCAGTGAAGCAGGTGAGAGACAGAAATATATTACAGTGCTTCCTATATTTGCAAAGTGTGTGTGTGTCCATGTCTGGGGCTGTGATTGCAGCCATGATGAGCATAAGCAGCACAGTGAAATCCCTGGAATTGCACAGGATCCTCTGGGATGAGATGGGACTGCTGGCAGGAGGCAGGAGCATTATTTCCCCTCAGCATTTTTTCTGAAGTAAGTCAGGAATTGCAGGGTGTCAGATTTAGTAATTCACCCTGTTTGTTGTGTGCTGCAGAAGTACATTATTTCCAGAATTGCCATGTGGGTTTGGGGAAGGGGCTCTGAGGGTAGGAGAAAAAGGAGCATTTCCCTTGGTGTGTGTTAGGATTTGAGGCAGGCGCAGAACATGAACTGCTCTTTGTACTTGTCTGACTGCAGTTGATTTACAGAGAACTTTAACCTTCAGGTCTTCACCTGGTGGGCAGGTTATGAGGTAGTACTGTAGGATTCAAGAGTCTCCTCTAGTTTTCATGTAAGCATAAGCAAGGGTTCTCTACTGTAGTAAAGGAACTTTGTCAGGAGCCCTGACTTCAGTCAGGGATAGCAAGTCAGACATCCTGGTGTCCTTGCCAACTTCACCTTCCTACCACTGACACTGAGTTTTGTCCCATAACAGTATATTCTACCCCAAACTAATCTTCCTCAGTGTCCTCTCTGCTTGTACCTTATTGTGATGCCCAGTACTACCCTGGAAGTCCTAAGTCACATTCTGCAGTGTGGCCTTGAATTGTGGCCTTCTGGGTGATTCTGCATCTGTCAATTAGTGTTATGTTTCTAATTAGTGTTATGTTTCTATTTATGTTACTAATACTTTGCTGAAATGCAATGTAATGGTTGAAATAGTATCTTTCTAAGCTGAATTGAAAGCAAATAAAATTAGATGTATTCAGAAAAGTATGATCCAATAGTTCTTCCAGTTTCAGTAGCATTTTAAGGTCAATATATTATACACAAATTTATAATATTTTTAGACTATGCATTCTGTGTTCCAAGGCTAAATTTGTTGAATTACAGTAACTATTCTGTTAATCTGGTGATTTCACTAAATTTATACCAATTCAAAATCAGAATTGCTCTCCTGGGAATCAGGGCTGCTCTTTCAAATGCTAATGCACTGTGGAAATTGCTGTTCCTGTTTAGATAAAATTCTGACTGTGGCAAATTAGCTACTCTCCTTTTCATTCAAATTGTCCTGGAAAGTATGAAACCTAATTCTGTGTTTCAAAAAAATTTGCGTTAACTCCTGTATACTATCAGTTTCCAAAAGAAAAACACAGTTTGACAGCCTGTTGAGATCAGTGGGTTTTTTCACAGTTTCCACAATTTGTTCCTCCACTTCCATTTTAATGTGTTGGTAGATACATTCACTGTTTTCAGCTGCGGTATGCCATTTGTCGCTATGACAAGATTTTCTAAATAGAAGATGTTAGTTGTAATCACATTAGTTGTACTTCTTATGAAACAATTACAGGTGAGCATGACTGTGGAAGCTTAATCACTAGCACATGTGCTGAAAGTTAATGTTAGCTGAAGTAAGGTAGGCAGAGGAGAAAACGTGCATTTAAGTGTCTTTAGAGTAGCCTTGGGGACTTGGAGGGTCTATCCTCAAGACTGTTCAGAGACTGCTCTCCCATGGGAGCCTTTTCTTTCCTATATCTGCTCAGCAAGAGCTAACTCTTCCTGACAGCATGGTCAGCTGGTACTTAGTTCTGCACGCCTTCCCTTTCAAACCATCCTCAGCTGATTTCTGTTGGTACAGGGAGCACTGTCTCATTGCTAGCCTATTAGGAATGAAGTAGAATAGTAAATTTAACTTAAGGGGAAAATTTAGAAATTACTTCTGTGATTCTGCTAGAGTCAACAAGTAGACTGTTTCTGTACAAAAATCAGGTCTGGGTTTTTCATAGTTTTTCATGTTGTGAATTTTGAGACTAGAAATGCACTTGAAGGCTTATCAGTGAAAATCAGATGTAGTTAGTGTGGTTTGTCTGTGTTGTGAGAAGTAGATGTAATTTTGTGATTAATACCAGAATGCTTATTTGATAGAAATTGAAATGAATTTGCTAGGAATTGAATTTGCTGTGAAATGATTTTCAGTTTCTCCAGAATAAAAGGATAGAGGTGTTGGTTATTCCATTTTGGAGACTGCATGAATTATAAGTTGTAAAAGCCCAAAGGAGTCAGTATTATGGCTTGCTTCATGGAAATTGTGATTTGATAGATTAATACTGAGGTCTGAGCTGTTCTTACGGATTTAAGCAATGCAGCAGATGACAGAAAATGGACAGTCTCCGTTTCACAGTTAGATTTTAACAGTAAAAACTCATGAACAGACACAAGATGAGTGAAGGTGAAAATATGTAGGTATGCAGGATAGGAAGGCCAGGTTTATTGCAATTACAGTCTGATTTAGCTCTAGTTTGTCATTTCAGTATTTCTTTCTCTTTGATCTTTGAAGCCTGAGGGCTAGATTATCAGCTCTCAAGTCTGCTAGGAGAAGAATTACAATATTGTGTCATGGCCCCTGTGCACGGAGATGGAACAATACTGAAAGGATTATCACCAGGCATGTTGTGGGGCTGAAGCCAGGCTGCTACTTACCTCTGCCTTTTTTGCCATTCCTTCTCACCAAGTTGCATGACAACTGCATAGTGGGATTCACCAGAACCCTCTGATACAGAAAGCTGCAGCAGCACAACAAAATGTATTCATAAACAGTTTTCCTGCAAGATAGCTGCTGATTGCTTGGAATATGTCTTCCTAGAGGTTTTTAATGTGGTACAGTACATAAATAATGAGCTTCAAAGTATGAAAAATATGTTGAGTTAAACTAATTGTTACAAATACTAGTTTTGAGCTAAGACTTAAACTGTTGTTAAATTCATAGCATCCCAGCCAGTAAGGTTCAGTGTATATTTATTCTATTCCTTTACCATTATGTAACATAATTTAAACAGTTTCTGTATTTTTTATTCTTTCGCAGGAGAAGCATATAGCAAAAAATAGGCTTGGAAGTATATGCTAGCTCACAAAATGTGTTGCAAGAGCCACACTTCACCACTTCAGCCCCGTATTGTTTATGTCAATGATACCATTAATGGTAGTTGACAAGAATTTAAATAAACAATGAGGCATTTTGTGGTTTGTTTTGGAAACAAAGCAAATCAACAAGTAAAACCCAGGAGTATCAAGGAGATGCAAAAAATTTTACTAAGTGACATTGAGAAAAATTTGAATACAATTTAAACAAACAAAAATATTTTATTTTGAATACAGTCTAAACCACAGTGACTTGAAAAATAGCAGAGCTCAGCACTGTGTCTGCCAGTTAAAGAGGTAAATAATTCTGTTACTGTTGAGAAAAATAAAATGGGAGTTTCTGAGATTGCAATAAGGGCTGTTAGACACTCTCCTGAAGAAAGAGATGCCAGCCTGATTATGTTTACTATCTTGGTTAATGTTTGATAACAGTTTGATGATTCATGCTATGGATTTTGTAGAGATACCCTCATGCAAAATGGGTAAAAGAAAGTTATGGATATGGTAGATGTGAAAATTATAATGTCATGGTTTAAGCCCAGCTGGTAACTCAGTACCATGCAGCAGCCTGCTCAGCCTCTCTTCCCCACCGCAGGTGGGATGAGGAGGAGAATTGGAAGAATGTAAAACCCACAGGTTGAGATAAGAACATTTTAATAATTAAAGTAAAATATGGTGATAACAGAAATAATACCAACAATAACAACAAAAAAGGAGAAATGAAAAGTCAGAATCCCCATGTGGTGCACAATACAATTCCTCACCACCTGCCAACAGATACCCAGCCCCAACTCAAGCAGTAATCTGGGCCTTCCAGGTAACACCCTCCCAGTTTATATGCTGGGCCTGATATGCTGTGGTATGGAATACCCCTTTGGCTAGTTTGGGTCAGATGTCCTTTCTCTGCTCCTTCACAGCTTGTGCCCCTCCTCAGTGAAAGAGGATGAGAGACTGAAAAGTACTTGATCAGGGTAAGCATTACTTAGCAACAACTAAAATATCAGTGTGTTATCAGCATGCTCTCAGCCTAAAGCCAAACCACAGCACTCCACCTGCTACTAGGAAGAAAATTAACTCTGTTATAGCTGAAACCAGATTAATTTAACAAGTTCCAGAAGAATTGAATGGTTCAGAAAAGAATGAGGCTACTCTGTATGCTTAACAAATTACTTTAAATTATGACAGTTTATGAATGTAAGCCTCAGTTTTATAAAAGAGTGCAGCTATCAGGGAAAAAATTATGCTTAATCAGATGTGTTACTGGTGAGTAAAACTTAAAGAATGAACCACTTGCAGGCAATATTCTCTCTTAATACTGTATACCAAAGACTGATATTTCTTCAATATTCTTTCTGCCATTTTGGCCTAATTTTTTTCTACATGGAAAAAGAAATCTCAATCTTCTTTATATATTTTGTATGTATCTAAATATATATTTATTTTATATTTACATGCACACACAAAAAATGCATTTTCCTATGTGTGTAAATATATATACATATATATATGAAAATGCTTTATGGCTATGTTCAGAGAAAACTCGTCTCCAGTAGTATTCATCGACTTTGGAGGAGGGTCTTCAGACTATTACTTATGGCTTCCAACTATTACTTAGGCTTCTATAGGTATGTTTTGAACAAAAGACAGACTAGGGACAGTGTGAGCTGTCTCTGGAATGAAACAGGAGAACTGACTACCCTGGATTTGGAGAAGACTGAGATTGCCTCAGTCTTCACTGTCAAATGCTCTGACCATGCCACTCAAGTCTTGGAAAGCAGATGCAGGGACTGTGAGAATGAAGCCCTTACGCCCACTGTAAGAGAGGATCAGGTTCAAGATCATCTTAGGATACTGAATGTGCCCAAGTACATGGACCTGATGAAATCCATCCACAGGTCCTAAAGGAGCTGGTGAGTGAAGTTGCTAAGCCAATATCAATCATGTTTGAAAAATCATGGCAGTCAGGTGAAGTTCCCAACAACTGGAAAAAGGGAAATATAACCCCCATCTTCAAGAAGCAGAAAATGGATGACCCGGGAACTACAGACCAGTCAGTCTCACCTCTGTGCCTGGAAAAATCTTGGAGCAGATTCTCCTGGAAGGCATGCTAAGGTACATGAAAAACAACAAGGTGCTTGGTGACAGCCAGCATGGCTTCACTAAGGGCAAATCCTGGCTGACCAATTTGGTGGCCTTCTCTTATGGGGCTATGGAACTGATGGACAGGGGTAGAGCAGTTGATGTCATCTACCTGGACTTGTGCAAATTGGAGAGACATCAATTGGATAGGTGGACCACTTGGTGGATAAAGAACTGGCTGGATGGCCACACGCAAAGAGTTGTGGTCAATGGCTCAGTGTCTGGCTGGAGACCAGTGACGAGTGGTGTCCGTAAGGGATCGGTGTTGGGATCGGTCTTGTTCAACATCTTTGTCACTGACACGGACAGTGGGATTGAGTGCGCCCTCAGCAAGTTTGCCAATGACACCAAGCTGTGTGGTTGGGTGGATACGCTGGAGGGAAGGAATGCCATCCAGAGGGACCTTGACACTTGACAATTGACAGCTTGACAGGTGGGCCAATACAAGGAGGTTCAATCGTGCCAAGTGCAAGGTCCTATGCTTGGGTTGGAGCAATCCCAAGCACAGCTACAGGTTGGGCAGAGAAGTGATTGAGAACAGCCCTGCAGAGAAGGACTTGGGGGTGTTGGTCAGTGGCAGCCCAGAAACCAACCGTATCCTAGGCTGCATCAGTAGGAATGTGAGTAGCAGGTCAAAGAAGGTGATCCTGCCCCTCTGCTCTCGGGAGACCTCAACTGGAGTATTGTGTGCAGTTCTGGTGTCCTCAACATAAGAAAGACATAGCGCCCCCAGAGGAAGGCTATGAGGATGATCATGGGACTGGAGCACCTCCTGTATGAAAATAGACAGAGAGATGGGGCTGTTCAGCCTGGAGAAGAGAAGGCTGTGTGAAGACCTCATAGCAGCCTTCCAGTATCTGAAGGGGGCCTACAAAGGTGCTGGGGAGGGACTCTTCATTAGGGACTGTAGTGACAGGAGAAGGGATAATGGTTTAAAACTTAAACAGGGGAAGGTTAGGTTAGATACAAGGAAAAAGTTCTTTACTGTAAGGGTGGTGAGGCACTGGAATGGGTTGTCCAGGAAAGTTGGCAGTGTTTAAGGCCAGGTTGGACAGAGCCTTGTGTGACATGATTTAGTGTGAGGTGTCCCTTCCTGTGGCAAGGGGTTGGAACTAGATGATCTTAAGGTCATTTCCAACCCAAAATAGTCTATGTTTCTGTGATTCTGTGGACTGCACATGCCTTTTACCTTGCAGTGTTGAATTCTCTTTTTCTGTATTAAACCCACTCCGGGAGCACAACTGTGAGAACTGAGTTTAGTAATCTCCCACAGAAATTATTCTGATCTGATCAAGATGGAGTTTGATTTTCTTTCTCCTAGTAGAAATTCCACAGAATGCTCATGAGAAAGTACAGTTGGAGGCAAAAGCAGTTTCTGAAACAAGACATACTACTCTATAAGTGGTAGGATTGAATCAGGAACCTTCATTATCAGAACTCTTCTATCTCTCTTTAGTCAGGGTAGGGTCACATCATCAAAACAATTAATAAGAACTGTGTGATCTCACAGAGTTGCACCCTGATTTGGTTAGATAAATATTCACATTTTTCTATCTGATTATAATTGTTTTCTAACGAAAATTTTAAATATGCAATTACTGTTGAGTTTATACCTCCTCTAAAAGAATACATATGGGCCTCATTTGTGGGTTTGGGTTTTTTTTTTTCCAAACAAATTGTTGATGTACAGTGACCAATGTTAGTGCTGTGAATATTACATTCAGTATTAAACTTTATGACCATAACTTTTAAGTTAAAAGAATTAATTGATCACTTCTTCACCAGTCACACTACGCATTCACCAGAGACCAAATCGGGTTTGGAAGGATATGATTCTGTTTAAGCTTCTGAAAGATCAAACACTGAGCTTTAAGCTGACTGTTGAAAGGCAGAACATTGTACAAGCTAATGAATACATTTACTGCTGCTAGATTCAGAGTAATGAAGTGGTGGGGAGTTTGTGAGTTCAGAATAGTCAGACATGGTTTTGAGAGGTTTTTTGCTTTTCATGTAAGTAAACCTGGTTTGTTTTTGTTTTGGGGATTATTTTTTTTTTTTAAATGTTACTAAATAAGTCGCAGCATCTAGATTTTTTTTGTTTATCTTTTTTGTTCAACTGCTGCCTTCCTCGCTGGGGAAAAATGCTTCAAAGCAAAAGCTTCTTGTTTTTTATTAGTATATTCTACTTTGAGTGTGTGAATATTTTTCTTCCTAAGATGTACTCTCTATCTAGCTTTCTGTCAGACCAGAGACTGTAAATTAACCCTGGCTTACATTTGTAGCCACAGAGTGATTTCATCCTTTCCTACTACAGTCTTGAACATGAAAGACTACATTATACTTTCTGCTATTAGTTTAACTTGCAGGATTCTTTTCACCAGTGGCTGAAGATACGAGTTTATTTAGCCATGTTGACTTCAAGGATTGCACCACAGTTTCCTCCAAATTGCACCATTTCCTCCAAATTGACTAAAGATATTTGATTTTAGTGTGTCTTCTTTGGTTCAAACACAGAAGTCAAAGGCTCTTATATCTTACAATTTTGAAAACAACTGTTGAATTTGAAATAGCTGGATTAATAACATAATTGCCAGGCAGAAACACTGTTCAAAAAGGAACATCTGTTTCTGACAGTTTTTGAGAATAGTCTCGATGGTTCATAAATTCAACCTAGACCAGAATATCTAATAATTTCTAGCCTTAGTTTAGGAAAGCATTTGAACATATTTTCCAGAAAAGTTTAAAAAAATCAAGGTATATTCTTCAGGTGTCAGTGTCTGTAATCACATTATGAGAATTTTGCAATATTTCACAGTTCCTAGATTTAAATGCAAGCCTCATATGCAGACTTCCTTTTTTTTCCTTAGTGTGCCTCCACATTTGTTCCTAGTCTGTGTCGGCCATCACCACTCTGCCATGTTACTTTCAAATGCTCTGTCCAGCCTTACGGAACCAAAGTATTGCTAAGCCTCTTAGTAATTGAATTTGTTTTGTGGTAAAAACAAATGGATATCAGAACAGAAAACCAGCAAAATCATCTACATTATCTGTAGTGCTGTAGACAAGAATTCCTAAGTGATAGAGGATAAGAGAAACCCAGTATTTCAGCGTATTTTTCAAACATCTGTTTTGAATGGATTGCTATTTTAGTTCAATGCATATAATGAACCCCAGAATTAATGTTCCTAAAACCAAAAAAACCCACCTGTAATAATAAACAAGAAGAGTTTTAGAATTACTATTATTTGCAGGTTTTTGTTCTTAAAGAAACTTTTTTAATGGCTGTAAACCTAGCTCTGGTAAGACCATTTCTGGAGCCCTTTGTCCAGTTATGACTCACTTTTACAAGAAGGACCTGGACATACAGGAGCAAATACGTGCAGAGTAACATGTATGAAAGACAACGGATAGCAACTGACATACAGGAAATACCTTCACATGGAATTTTAATTCATATGAGGCTTGTTCACAATGCAAATTGTCAAATGTTGGACTAGTTTCCCAGGGAGGAGGTAAAGTGTTCATTCTTGGAGATACTCAAGCGCAACTGTATGTGTCCCTGAGCAACATTCGGTAGCTCACCATGCTAACACATGGGGCTCTGAGCTGTGCAACATCTGGAATGTGACAGTAGACACTTAAGTGAATTTGCTTTTCAGTAGAGATAGGCACAGTTTTTTCCATTTGTGTAAAGAAGAAAATATATGAAGTCAATCGTACAGGAAATGTTTATGTTTTACAAACTGGATGTAGATTTACAAATGGTGTACAGAAATGGTGAATTGCCATATCTTGATGTTTGACTTTTCAGTATATGACTGAGAAAAGTGAGGTTGCATATTTGAAGTTTTGTCAGTCTATGAAATGAGTCTGATCATTCCACAGAAGATAATGGTGGGAATTATTTTTGCAGTAAAAAGAGACTCTCTGAAATGGTTATACAATGTGAAAATAAACGGTAGGAAGGATCTCTAGTAGAAACAGCAAAAACTATTTATTACAGATTTCCCAAACATTGTTCCATAGACTGAGACATTAGGATGATACATGAAGAATGGGATTGTTATTTGTCTAGTTATTTGCATGAGAACTCTAATTTTCCATATGAGCAATTCCATTAGCTACCCTAGAGAAGCTATGAGTTGTTTTTTTTTCTTGTGCAAGGTGCAAAGGGAGTAATTCATGCTGGGCTTTTCTTCTTGGAAAATTAATGCTTGGTTTGACATTGTTAATAGAAAATTTCCTATCTTCCATGATGCATTTTGAAAGTTTGGTTCAAGATACTAAGCCAGGACTCCTTTTTGCACTTTAGCAAGAAATAGATAGAGGAAGACATACAAAAATGAAAATAATCATCCTGACAGTCATCACTGAGGAGAGAGAGCATTGAAAATATTTAGCAATCCCTGTTCCCCAAGAAGTCATAATTATTCCACTGCTGGAAAGTAGGCAGCAGCCATTCTTTTCCCCTATCCCCTTGCCTCTCTTGGAAATGCCATGAAGGGTAATACAGTAATGGCACCTACTATCCCAAATATATGGTGAAGTTGAAAGGATGTATCTTTCTGTGTCTGTCACAGCAACCTTGACCAGGCAAACATGCAGGGTGTGTTAGAGCTGTCGTCTTGACACGAACACCTGAGGGTTGACAGAAACAGTATTGTCATGCAGGAAAGTGTGTTTCTGTGAAACTCCAGCTTTTCACTTCTTTCATGTGTTGAATCAAATGTCATGGATTAAGGTACATGTGATTAAAAATAGTTTATGAAGCCAGGATTTGGCTAGCATGGTATTCTAACAAGATAATGTCCCAGTAAGGATCATTCTGGTACATTTTTGCTCCCACATTTTAAGTTCTTTCTCATGATGATTGTTGGCCTCTGTTAGAAGTGGACTGTTGAACTCAAAAATACAGTATTTTTGTAAATTGCTCTATGAGACTTTGAAAATGGTTATAGTACTGCATTCACATGAGGTAATGCCAGGTCCTGCAGGGTGTTGTCACTGAGTACTTGTACCTGAGTCCTTGGCTTTATCTGTTCTTTTCCAAGTCTATACCTCTTAGCAGTGACCTCAGGTGACATGGTCACTAGTAAGTTCTCTCACACCTAGAAGAATACAACTATATTATTGCTAATTTACATGGCAGGTCTTCTGACATAGTCTGTCTGAAATATATATGCCTTTGAGGGAATGAGTATTTGGCAGAACGAGCTTCCAAAGAATTGGTGAGTGCAGATCTGAAGTGATCTTTTTCTGGTCCTTCATATATTTGCTCATCTGGACAGCAGTTGTTATGGTTGTATTGTCAGTGTGCTCTGTAAATGAGTAATTATGTGATACTAAGCCATATGGAGCAAAGGAAACCCTAGCAAAGATACATTGTAACTAGCATAAACTGTGCTGGTCTGACATGCTCTGCAAATCAGGCACAGAATTTGGCCAAAGTACAAGAAAAAAAAACCTGCTCATATCTTCTGGGGAAAAAAATAAAAAAACCTACCTAATTCTTTTTTTGTAAGCATTTGGATTCTTTCAGTGTTTCTCCATCAGCTAAACAAAGAATCCATTGGCATTCTCACCATTTATAGTTTGATCCATCATGTTTCAGTCAGCAGTTAGCATCTAGCAAAAAAAAAAATGTGCTGTGGTTAACAAAACATGAGTTACTTGAATATGCAAAAGATAAAGTGTTGCACATACGCAATTGCAATTTAGTGATCTTTATTTTCAGTTTGTGATGGAAATTAATTTTGAGGGAAATCTGTCACAGTTGCTGGTAGCTATCTGATTTATGCATATGTTGCCTTGCCAGTGCAGCATCAAGCTGTAAAGAGAATGTTTCTCTGGTCAGTGTTTCATTTTCATAAAGGCTAACAGTGTCTTCTGTTAGCCCATTAGCAGGAGTGTAAAACTTGAAACACACATGGTAATGAATCTCCTCCAATTATGGAGTTATAAAAAGCAGCTTACTGGTGGATGGCTCACTCACTGGTTTGAGAATGTATCCTTCTTTGTAAATAGAGCAGAGATTGCCTAAGGCTGGGCCCACCTGCAGAGGGAGAGGTTGTCCAAGTGAAATGGCCTGATGGAAAACTGTATGGTGCGAAGTATGCGGGAACAAACACAACTTACATGTATCAGGTGAGTGTCTATATTTATTTATCATGTACTTGTTTTTCAGATGTCTTTATTGCAAATTGCTCATTTGGGTGTAGCATTAGAGTGGCCAGCCACATCTTCAAAGCTGCAAAAAGCTGCAGTGTGATCTTTTATTGTAACTGCTAATGCATTTAAACTAATAAATAAAGCTGCCTACACCATTAACAAGTGCTGCACACTCTTTAGAAGCCAAGGTTTTACCTGTCCTTATAAAATTAAGAAAAAGACTTATTTAATATGAATTCAGGTAAACAGGTGGAATATTAAGATTGAAAAATAACATTTGTTATTTTCTCTAGGTTATTTGGTTTTTTTCATGTAAGGTAATTATATAATAAGTGATACAAAATTAAGTATTGGTGAGTGACTACAATGAACCATAGGCATTTGCTAAAAGGATGGAAAGAAGGATAGTAAAAACAGGAGCATAAATTGCCTCACTTTTCATTTGTTTGAGGCACTTTTGCATCAACTAACACAGAATCTAAGGGTTGTTTTGTCCTTAGCAAAGGCAAAAGGGAGCTGAGTGTTGAGAACAAGGCTGAAAAGCTGACTTCTGATTTCAAAGACACAATAATATTTTTTTTATGTGCTTGCCTTTGAGAAAAATCAGTCAGCAGCTTTGAGTACCCAAGTGAATGCTAGAAACTGCAATAAAACAATCACAATAATAATAATGGCACTTCTGAAAGAATGAGAATCTAGGTACATTTCATTTATATATATTATCATTTTCATTTATGTAACTCTTTTCATCTAAGGGCTTCACATTACTCTACAAAAATGGCAAATTTACTATTATATCTGTAGACAGATTAAAGCACAGGGAGGCTAAATGACTTGCTGCATTGACCTTCTCACTTTGCCAATGACTTGCAATCGAACTCAAATCCTCAAATGCCTGATCCCCTGAGCTAGTCTCTAAATCTTACCTCTTCTCTTATATTTAGCAGCTGTATTACATTGTGAAGGTGAAAAGTTCTTTACAAAATAAAAATATTTTTGTCCTATAGTAGCATTCTATAGTAACATTGATCTTCAAATCATTTAATCTTCTGAACAGCTGGTCTCCTGAGGAATACTAGAGGTAGATTAGAGGAATGTTGTCATCTTTCATATTTGAAGGAATCTGACATAGTCAAAACAAGCTTTGTCTTATTTTAGACATCTTGGACAACATAGTGAAACCTGGTTAGTTGAAGGAAAATGGATTTGGCATGCAGAGGTTCAGTAAAGTTTGGAGTTCGTCAGCATAACAGTCATGGCAGATTACTGTAAACTGCCTTGTAACAAACCCTATTACAGGGGAAATAACAAAGGTTAAAGATTAAAGGGAGTCCAGATTGCACTATGTAGGATATTGGAGACAAATAATTATTTCAATCTGTAGGATGGAAGGAAGGCTGCCACAACATTGCCAAAGGTTACAGAAAGTCTATGACATGGAGGGTGTAAAGCTAACTTAGAATCATAGGATCACAGAATAGTTAAGTTGGAAAGGACCATAAGATCATCAAGTTCCAACCCCCCTGCCATAGGCAGGGACACCTCACACTAAACCATGCCACCCAAGGCTTTGTCCAACCTGGCCTTGAACACTGTCAGGGAATGGGCACTCATAACTTCCTTGGGCAACCCATTCCAGTGCCTCACCAACTCCACAGCAGAGAATTTCTTCTTTATATCCAATCTAAACCTCCCCTGTTTAAGTTTGAACCTGTTACCCCTTGTCCTGTCACTGCAGTCCCTAATGAAGAGTCCCTCCCCAGCATCCCTATAGGCCCCCGTCAGATACTGGAAGGCCGCTATGAGGTCTCCATGCAGCCTTCTCTTCTCCAGGCTAAACAGCCCCAACTTTCTCAGCGTGTCTTCATACAGGAGGTGTTCCAGTCCCCTGATCATCCTCATGGCCCTCCTCTGGACTTGTTCCAACAGCTCCATGTCCTTTTTATGTTGAGGACACCAGAACTGCACACAATACTATAGCTGAGGTCTCCCGAGAGCAGAGTAGAGCGGCAGGATCACCTCCTTTGACCTGCTGGTCACACTCCTTTTGATGCAGCCCAGGACACGATTGGCTTTCTGGGCTGCAAGCACACACTGAAGCCATCTCATGTTCATTTTCTCATCGACCACCACCCCCAAGTCCTTCTACGCAGGGCTGCTCTCAATCTCTTCTCTGCCCAACCTGTAGCTGTGCTTGGGATTACCCTCACCCGGGTGTAGAACCTTGCACTTGGCATGGTTAAACTTCATGAGCTTGGCATCAGCCCACCTCACAAGCATGTCAAGGTCCCTCTGGATGGCATTCCTTCCCTCCAGCATATCCATCGAACCACACAGCTTGGTGTCATTGGCAAATTTGCTGAGGGTGCACTCAATCCCACTGTCCATGTCAGCAACAAAGATGTTAAACAAGACCGGTCTCATCACCGATCCTTGAGGGACATCACTCATTACTGGCCTCCAGCCGGACACTGAGCCATTGACCACAACTCTTTGCGTGCAGCCATCCAGCCAGTTCTTTATCCACCGAGTGCTCCACCTATCAGATTGATGTCTCTCCAATGTAGAGACAAGGATGTCATGTGGGACAGTGTGAAATGCTTTGCACAAGTCCAGGTAGATGACGTCAACTGCTCTACCCCTGTCCATCAGTTTCATAGTCCCATCATAGAAGGCCACCAAATTGGTCAGGCAGGATTTGCCCTTAGTGAAGCCATGCTGGCTGTCACAAAGCAGCTTGTTGTTTTTCATGTGCCTTAGCATGCCTTCCAGGAGATTTTGCCAGGCACAGAGGTGGGACTGACTGGTCTGTAATTCCCCAGGTCACCCATTTTCCCCTTCTTGAAAATGGGGGTTATATTTTCCTTTTTCCAGCTGTTGGGAACTTCACCTGACTGCCATGATTTTTTAAATACGATAGATTAACTTCAGCACACATTGCTGTTTCTTCCTCCAGTCTTCCTACACAGCCCATCTGAAAGCTCCCAGTATCTGTGCATACATACACTCAATTCTTCTGGCTTGTGAGATCTTTGTTTCACCTTTGAGATTCTCTTACCAAGCCTTTTGGGTGATCTCTTAGATGGTACAACAAAAGGAGAGACTGAAAAGGACTCTCTGATACGAGTGTTATGATCTAATAAGGTAAATCTGTTTTACTTGGATCAACCTTTGAATTTTCCTTATGTTCATGTGACATTTGTGTTGAATTCAACTGTACTAGTGCATGCAGAGGCTGTGACACAATGCATCAGAATTTGTGTCACCAGTTTGACATTTACCACTAAGGATCCTATACAATCCCTAAGCAATGTTATACCTACCAAATGAAGCAGGTGTTTGAAGTGAAATTGTTAATGTGATCTGTGTTTGATTTCTTCATCACTTTTCATATTGACGTTCACTGTAACTTTTTCAGTTTCGTTTGAGATTCTTGAATTGCCCATTCACTTTATTAACTTCTTCCTAATAATGTCAGGTGACCTTTTAATTTATGGTGTCCTGATAAAATCTCATGGAGATAACATCCTGCACAAACAAGCTGCAGCAACAGAAGTCCAAATAAAATAACATGCTGGGTAAAATTGATGATTTGAAATATAGTATCTGGAGTCTGAATTAAATTGGAACTATTAGAGGTGGTAGGTTTATATTTTGCATGAATCATAATAACTGTTTGAAGTCTTAGAGGAGCTCTTGTGTTTGCATTTAATGGTAGGCAATTAATTTCCAGTGTGGTATGCTGAATTATAGCTGAAGAACTTCCAGTTACTCTTCATTGTAGATATTCAATATATTTCATAACACAAGCATACCTGATTCTGTGGTATGAAGCTGTTACTCCTGCTGCACACTGAAAATAAAAACATTGCCCATTCAGGAGGTGGTTTTTTGATCACATGGAGCTGGCAAAGTTCGTTTCCTGCCTGTTTCTTTTACCAGTGATACAAAAGATATTATTACCAACTTTATCGTGCAAAAACATATTACCAAATGTATCGTACAGTAAGGCGAGGGAATAGCAGAAAGACTGCTTCTGTATCTTGGTGAGAAATACCTAAATTGTCATAATTTTATTAAACAAGCTTAAGCCAAATTGACCTTTTAATTCCTCTAGCATACTGCTAACAGACTAGGCTTATGGAGTTAGTAAGAGGAGCAAAGATCAGCAAGTATGACCTTTGTGACTTTGTTATCCATCTGTGTTTTGTGGATTTGAAAGACATTCCAGATTTGTGCTTCCTATTAATTGCTGTTAAAAAATTGCTTGTAAAGAAGTTAGTGGTTCATAGATATATACCCTGGCTTTTGAGATTAAATATACTATCTCATATTTTTCATCCATTAACAATTAATCTGACATACTCAGTCGTGGCAAGGTTTTAATTTCTGCCTTCAAAACCCAGTGCATTTACAACTTCAAATACGTTTTTGGTTTTGT
>NDXB01020288.1:11774-24989 GCA_002631895.1 Agapornis roseicollis | reverse complement strand
AATTTTTAATTCTTTTTTTGTTTTTTTTTTTTTTTTTTTTTTCAGTTTTATCTATAACAGCACTTCCGATAAATTGATATTTTCCTATGTTTGAATTCAGGCTTATTCTTCCCACCCTAAGTCTGTTGTCATTCATGTGTTTTCATTAAGTCACCTAAGATTTGGAAAGGGACTTCTTTTTAGTTTTATATTTAAGTACAGTTTTTGTGGGAACTAAAATTTCAGTCATAGATAATAGCTGAAATTCACAATTGTTAGATGAAGTATTAAAAAAGAAACAGCAGCAACTGAAAAGGTTTAAATGCTTCAAAACCCAAGCATTTTAACATTCCCCACACCTAGTTACATTTCCTTTCTCATTTTCTGCTAACGGGGTTCATGTTGGATTAAATCTAAACCTAAGCATGATAAAGCTTTTCATCTTCTGAACAGAGCATTTTAAAGACATCCCATCAGATTCAATAGAATTCTGTTAACTGGTATTTCCTTAGTTGTCACTCATACTTTCTTTCTCTTGATATGGTCTTCCTCAACCTTGAATCACAGAATGTTAAAATTATTTATTTATTTATTTGAAACAAGTAAAAAAAAAGAAAATTAGAGATGAGTAAAAATGACATGAAGACATTTCAATGTCATTCCCACAAAATGGTGTCTTTATTGTTACTGCTCAGCATTCCTAATCTAACAAATTTTATTTTGTTGTGTATGTGTCAGTGATGATTTTGAAGTCTCTGCTTAGAAACCAGTTTCAACTTATTCACGTGTTGCATTTCTTAAGAAATAACTTTTTATGTTTTAACCCCGTTTTAGCTTCCTGAAATAGGTAGCAAACTATAAATCTTTTGTATTTGCATGTATATTTTTATCTGGAGACATTCCCAGAAACTTCCTGCAAGAGTTAAATTATGATTTTATATTCAAATGTTCGTTTTTCCAATTAGGTTGAGTTTGAAGATGGCTCTCAAGTAGTAATGAAGAGAGAGGAGATCTATACACTAGATGAAGAGCTCCCTAAGAGAGTAAAAGCACGTTTTGTGAGTATTTGCTCATAGTATGTATATGCTTGAAATGCCAATAACATTATTCTTGGCTATATTCTAGATTTTCAGATCAAATTGGACAAATATTTTGTGAAGCCTGTACTAACATGACTCTCTTAGTCAACACAACAATTAGCACAAGTGTCCACTTGCTAGTGGTTAGTTGATCTTCTAGTATAGGCAAGTGCCTATACTAGAAAAAAGAATTATCAGACATAATTCTTTTCTCCTAAAAGGGACATCTTGTTCAGTCAGCTGTCAGAGCATGAATTATCATATTAGTAAATATTTAAATTGACAGACATTCTGTTCTTTCAGTATGCTTATAATGTGTGTACTTTTTAAAAAACTTCCCAAGTTTTCAGAGCCTTTAAATGCAATGCTTTTAAAAGCGTTGAATTTATTAAAAATGCAATTAACTTGTTCTAAGAAACAAAGTGCCTGATCAGAACTCATCAGAACTCATCAGTGTCACTGGATTTTTTGTTTCCTGCAGTTTCAAAGAATATCCACAAGCTAGTCATTTGTATGCGTGCTATGTGGAAAAGTGTTGAGGCTCATGGAAGCAGAACACTTGAAGACTGAAAAGGGAAAAGTCTGCCATACAGTTGTTGGGGAGACAGGACAGCTGCTGTCCTTGTCATTATTGCTAAATGTTGTGCAATTCAATCCATTATCAAGCCTATTCAGAAGAGCAACATGTTCTTCTCATGTCCATGTTCTGTTTAGAACTGTTTGTTCAAAACTGTGTTGCTTCACTGCAGTGAAGCTTTGAAAGCGAGAGCAGTATACAGTATATTTTTCATTGCTGCAGGGAGGTGAACTCATACACAATGCCTGTTCACACACTCATTATGTGACATTAATTAGCTGATTCTTGAAAGCTGGGTGCAAAGAGCTGTAGGGGAATGATGTGCAAAGTTGATTCTGCAGGCATCTGTCAGATTGTATGATGTAATACATCACATTACATGCTGAGGTAGCTGACTGACTTTCCTTCTGTGCTTCTTTCCGTGTGCAACTGCCATCATCGTTATTATCATAATTTCCTTTCATCCATTTCTCAACAGCCAATCCAAAAATAGATACCTTATATTTCAGAATCTAGGAGTTTATCAAAGGAAAGGATTGGCATCATTTACAAAAGGGGAGGTAAAGCTGGGAAAGATAGACAGAGAAATGAAGCTGTCAGCCTGCTGAGGGAGTGTTTACTGACAGGATACGCTGTTTTACTGAAGAAATAGAATATGATTAGGACAGCTCTTTCTAATGGGAAGTGCAGTGGTCAAATATTTTTCTAACATACCTTTTTATCAGTGTATTTCACATTAATGCACACACCTTTCAGTGTCCTGACCATCTAGGGTTAATATAGATGTCTTGGAAAGTGTTAAATAAACTATCCGGTTGGTTAGATTCAATTGGATTTTTTATTGTACTTTGAAAGTATGCCACTAACTTTTTTTTTTTAGAGACTATGTGTAAAAAGAATTTATAATTAATTGCACTTGCATTTCACAAGGATAACAACACAAGCATAGTTGGGTTTATGCTACTCTTTTTAAAATGGAGTTTTTATGGACATTATGTATTTTTTTGCATTTGACGCAATTGACTTCTCTGGAGGATTAAGTACAGGTTAAAATCATTGAATTTTATTCTTTTTTTATTCTTATTTATATTTTATTCTTATCTCATTGAATTTATTCAGTCAACTAAATAAAACAAGCCACAGCCTGTGCTCAGACCTTTTGCATGGTTTTCTACTATTGCCTCAAATGCTATAAACACGGAGCTTAAACTTATTGGCTATGGCCAGCACCTCCTTCCCTCCTCAGGCTGAAAACTGTGCAAGTTGAAGAGAGCTTGTGATACTGTTCCCATGTCTTGAAATAAATGACACCAATTCTTTATAAATGATGCTATTCCCAGTCCTGGGAATTTTACCATGACTCAGTAGTGGAAGTTGTTCCAGAAATTTCTACTGCTGCTTTTTCTAACTGGCTTGCTGTTTGCTGTCCTGCTGCTTGGTTTTAGTTGATTCCCAAATGGTTTAAGCTTGCTGACAAACAACCAAAATTGTGACTCTGATTCCTTACAAATTAGGCAGTGTGAAAGTTTCTTTTCAGAGGTCTGTGCCATATTACCTTGCATTTCAAACTTTTCTGAATAACACAAAGCGGTAGAAAATACAGGAAAGATCGAACCTACCCAACAGTTACATTACTTCCATTTTGCTGGTTTTCACCTTGAATTGGAGTGATTATGCGACCTCTGGATAAAATCAAAACTAACAATTAGTGTTAGTCAGGTGTTTCTAAGGAACACTGCAGACCTAGAGAATTAAATGGTCAGTAGTACATGCAAAATACAGAAAAGTAAAAATTATGTTTTAAATCTACATTTAAAATATATATTTAATATTTAGGCATCTTCCTGAAAACAGTTGTAGCTTCATAATAGTAGTCTAGCTAGCTTTATATGGTCTATCCAAATGTATCTATGTTTCCATGTAACTTGTCAGATTATGATGGCCTCTATGAAGCTGTATGTGTAATTTATGTCTGGTTTTAGTCTACAGCCTCTGACATGAGATTTGAAGACACATTTTATGGAGCAGACATTATCTTGGGAGAGAAGAAGAGGCAGAGAGTCTTGAGTTCCCGCTTTAGGAATGAGTATGTGGATGATCCTGGATACCGCACTTTCTTAAAAAGCTCGTTCCAGAAGGAATGCCAGAAGGGGCTATAAAGAAAGCAAGAGAGGGAGAGGGATGTTGATTACAAAGCATGCAGCATTATTTGCAATTAGTTTTGGCTTAATTGAACACTGTTTTACAATGACCTAATCTGTAGATCAACCTCGTAAATTGAAGTTCTTGAGTTCTGATTTCTTCAGCTAATGTATTAAAATTTTATAATGTTTTGATTATGAAACTAAGGGGGAAACCAAGTGAGAGTAAGAGGGATTACACAGTGATATGCTGAAGAAAACATGCACTCCTGTTCTTATTGAAATACGTGATAAAATTCCTTTTGAATTCCGAGAGAAAATTCACATTCAAGAAAGGAGACATTTTAGTAAGCAGAGATAATATCAGTAGCTCATTTTTTTTTCTGCAGGCAGGAAAGGATGTTAAGTTCAGTAACAGCAGTTTTCATAAAACATTTAAAACAAATATGAGTATGTACAGTATTAAGACAAAAGCTGTACTTACTTTGTACAGTCCTTTTACACTTTTATGTCACTACTGCTTTCAGTAGGGTTTGACGTGGACTCAGCTGTTGATTTAGATATTTTTGGCTTTTAAGAAAGATACCTTCAGCACAGTAAGGGTGTTTTGTATATTTAAAGAGGCAGATTTTGGCAGTTATTTTTCAACATGTTTTTCATAGGATCTGTTAAAATAGCTATTTGTAAAATACAAGTTTCTTTCATTATATGTTTGAAAAATTAGAATTTAAATCTATGTGCTTAACAGCCTGGTTTTGAATGAATATATTATGGCCTTCCTTTTAAATTAATGTTCTATCAATGTCGTAATATTTTCAACTAAACAAATAAATACTGTCTTTTACTTGCAGTATTTTGTCTGTTGACATGATTTTCAATCCTATTATTTTATACTTACAGGAATCAAGGGACTTCACTATATGCAATATGCATGTAGCTTCCTGAACAAAGCAGAATATATACACACTCACAGGCTTGATATTAAAATGCAAACTTGATAAATACTGTGCTTCCATTTCCTTTCTATTTCCCTGCATTCTTTGGGATCTTGATCTTTTTTGGATGTTTCACATAAATCAGAAAGTCTGAATTTGTCTGAAAACTTGGTTATGTGAAACTAGAAGAATGCTCTATCAAAATTACATCATCTCTTTCTTGTTAATTGGACCATCAGCAGGATTTCTGACTGGCTGCCATAGGAAAAAGAGCCTTCTCAAAATCCAGTTTAAATCTGAGCACTGCTATTTTGAGGTTCTGCTTACAAAAAAACCCCCAGAATATATGGACCCAGAGGATTTTTCATGACAAACCCAGACCTGTATATGCTGAGTCGCACAGATCTTTCGTTTACTGTATCCATTGCATGATTATTATTTTTCAAGTGGACAGTGAAAACTTTTCATTTACTATGTGATACCTCAATTAACAATTTAAATTTTCTGTTACATTAAATATCTTTTCCTGCATCATGAAATTGCTCAGAATCCTTTTAGTCTAAGAAATTGCTTAGCTTTGATAGTTGGAATATATTTCTAATTGACAACACTTTCTCTAGAGTAGTGTATTGTGGTGGGTACTGTCTGGCATATTTCAGAATATCAGAGCTCTTTCTGGTGTTGTAAAGCAAAAATAAAACCTTATGAAACATTTGCCATATGTAAGATTGCTGCTGCCTTCTAGAGGTAAATGCATCTGATAACCTCACTACTGATGCTTACTTCCAAAATACTTTTGTAGGATATGAGTGCTTTTATGATTCACCATAAAGGTTCAAAACACCTATGATGTTACTAATTGGTTAAATACATATAAATTTATTTTGTAATTAAATACATGATGCTATGCAGTACTGCAGAGGCTAGAAATCAAATGTATATTCTTTGCCCAGTTCTGATATGACCTGTTATCACATCCTGAAACTGCCTCATCTCTATAAAATGGATCCAGCAGTTTTCAGTTCCTTGAAATTGCTGATTAAAGTACTGCAAAATTTTTTTACAACACGCATGCAAAAACCATCAGTTGGCTTGCTTCCCCTTCTATCTTTCAGCAAAAAGAGACTTCACTTTCTAAGTTCTGCAAGGCTTTGGAATTATTTCTGACCTTTATAAGGTACTATAAAATACCTGATATGTAAATGAAAAGCTGTCATTTTCATGATGGCAGTTTCATGCCTCCTGTCTCAGGACCTCATGGCTTTTGCAAACTGGATTACCTAAATAACTGGCCTAGAAAGAGCTTTTCTGTTCCTTTACAACTCCTGAAAAGCCACATTTTTCAGTTCCACATTAGGTATTGATATGGACCTTTCAGGTATGTGAGTGAGCAGATTCACGTGCAGTGTGTGGTGTGCTGTGCTCTGGGAAACAAGGAGCTTGGAACTATCTGAATCAGGTAGGTGGGCTCTGTCATTTGCTGTTTGTTTGTGTAGCCAATTGTCAATAGTCAGGTTCTTGCTTCAGTAAAACCTTTACACGTTATTTTGTCCTGATGTTAGGGCTGGATATGTCTTTTCCGATGAAAAAAAAACCACACTGACATTCATAATGATTTCGTTTACAGTGTCTGTATGAGGAAGAGTGAAGGGTTACTTTTAAAGAAAGGCTAACTGAATCAGTGGTGTTTTTCCTGGGTTAAAAATAAATGGAATTGAATGTCTGTAGCAAGAGAGTGGTGCATACCTCAGGACAGGAGAAGCCATGTTCTTTCTGTTATCTTATGCATACAGGAGGAAAGCAATTGTTCTGTATATTCAAAAATCCTGAAGGCTATAGGTGTACTTGTGAGTGTACACACACAAAGTGGTAGCTTAATCAGGATACATTTTTGCCTTCTTCTTCTCCCCCCCCCGCCCCCCCATATATTCATACTGATCTAAAAAATGTCAAGGAAGTGTCTGAAGTACTTGAATTTGTGCTGGCTTGTGAAGTAGAATGCTTTAGCACTACAACTGTGATTTCCACAGCTATAGCTAATGTCTGATAAAATCAAATTACCAGAATTAGATAAAAATTAGATTACTTCTCTTGAATCTTATTTGCTTGCGTGTTACTGTAGCAAAGCAATTTTGTTGATGCTTAATAGGAGCTCTACAGTATATTGTGCTATGCTACAGCAGTTAAAAATTTTCAGTTAAGAAGGGTAACAGATAAATTCCCACAAAACATTTTTGCTTTAAATCTTGTTTATACTTGCCCTCTGTGATGTAAGTGAACAGCAATTTTTTGTAACATGAAGACTAATATGATAACCTGATAGTTATAAACAAGAGGCAGGATAAACCTGTCCCTGGTTATGCGGTTCCACTCTTTATGATTTTCTGAAATGTTTTCCAGTGTAAGAGACATAACAAAAATTTACTGGTAAACTAAATACTGCTTGAATTATCATCTGGCTAAATAACAAATAGTTGTATCTACTACCTGTTCTGGTTGATTTAGCCATCTCTATTTAGTGCCACGATCACGACTGTTTGATAAAAGATGAAGGCAGAATTATAATTTCACTTGTTCTTATGAAATGCTGCATTTTCTTTAGTCCTTAAATTTTGTAATGGTATTTCTCTTTCTTGTTAACCAACCAAAGTATTTCATGCCTAGTGTTTAGTATTAGCAGGAGAGAAAGTTTATATCTGGTGGGCAAGAGGAATCTTCCCTGCACATATGCACAAAAGGCATATCTGTATTTCTTAAAAATTCTGGAACCATCTGATAAAATCACCACACACCTTTGAACTTCGAAAGCCATCCCTGAAGCTTCTAGTAATGAATTCCAAATGCCTTGGATAGCACTCTTCTCTGACACATCTATCAAAAAGAAAATGAGTGATGTTGTGCTAGGGCATAAAGGTTTTACTGGAGTTCATCTGAGCTGTTGTATATATTGCCTACTTGGTTAAGGCCTTGCTGTTACTTTTGGACTGAATTGTCTTGTAGCCATGCTGAGGCATTGTGCTCAATACTTAACATATTTCCTCTATACCTAGATTTGTAGGCAGGGCTTGTAGCTGCCAAAACTTTCTTCTGGGAGAATCTGGTTTGAGTCACTGAAAACTGGCAATTCAGATACCTTACAATTTGAAAAATGTATATGTCAGTTTGTGCTTGAAAAAAGTCAGGGAACACCAAGCAGTTTTTAATGTGGTACACGGACTTTCTGGTGGATGGGAAAGGGTGTCACATTGAATGAGGTAACAAACCCTATCAGAAATAGGTTTGTTAATGTTTCAAGAGCTGTGCTGTCATTTTGATTGACCTATTATAAACTGACTGGCGTGTGAGTGTGTCTCTGAGATAATGTCTTGCAGGAGCCTGGACCACTTGCAGTGCTTGCTCCACCCCAGGGCCCTTCTGCAGTGATAGAGGGGGCTGTGCATGTGTTGTCACCACAGCCAACTCAGCACTGACCTTGTCAGGCTTGCAGACTGGGAGGGTCTTTTCTTATTCAGTCTAGTTACTTAAATGGAGCACAGAGACAGGCTCTCTGATGTTCTCAATGCCCTGCTAATGTTGCTGCAATAGCATAGAAAAGTGGGATTAAAAAATGCTGACTTCAGTACGAAAGTGTAGAGTTGGAGGCAAATAAGAAGGATTCAAGAAGGTGGGGAAGATTCAAGGAGGTGGAAGAGGAAGAAATAGGGGGACTACATTCCAAAGAAGGGATTTGTTCACAGTCCCCTGCAGAAGCCATGATGCTTGAAGCTCAGATTTCTTCTGGTATAAGCAAATGGCTATGAAATGTATCAGCGAATTACTGGCTGGCTGTCTTTAGGAACAGCTAATCCTGATGCCAACAACTGCAGAAACTCAAGGAACACTCATCTTTGGTCTTCCAAGAATTTGTCCTGCTGTAGAGATTGAAAGTCAATTACATGGGATGAGTTGAAATATATTTATTTATTTATTTTTCAGATTGGTCATTAAAAAGATCTGTGTGTTTGTGTGCATTTAAATTGCTACACTAGAGTTAAGGTTGCAAAATTAGGTATACAGCCAATGCCAGAATTTTCCCAGAAGAAACATGTTTAAAGCTTCTTTATATGTTCCTAACAGATCTAGTCATTAGAGAAACTGTGGGGAAGAATCACTGCAATGGCTGTCTGGGATGCACAGGAGTTAAAGCAAGGAAGAATAGAGAAGAGGCGCTGCATTCCCAAAGGGCATTTTTTGACACAGTGCTAACAGTTGATGGCAATGTCATGCTGCATTATGGAGGAGAAGAGGCTCAGTGAACAATGTTACAGCACAAAATTATCTTTGAAAAGTTTCCATGTCTAAAGGTAGTTCACTGTAATCCACGTCTCTCCCTTTCTCTGTGAGCATGTGCGGTGGACATGAGTAATCAACAAAGCTGTTACGTCAGTCCAGTCTAGTCAGCCAAAGCTGACTTGCATGACCCTGTTGTTTTCCTTAGAGCCCTATTACGTGAGTGAAAGCAGGAGCAGGAGAATTTGATTTTTATTTATTAATTTATTATTTTTGTTTGAAGGAGCAGAAAACAAGGTATTAGTTTTCCTTTTCCTATTGACTTACTGAAATAGAAATTAGATTTCTGTGCTGGATACCTCTCCTATTCATCATTTAAGGTGTTAAGTCCTCTCAGAGGAATGGCTGGAGCCATTCTGTTCTCTGCCTATGCATTTCTGTAGCTCCCACTTCAGAGTCTCCCACCAGAAGGCAGAGTAAAATGAACTAAATTTTTCGTCCAACTCCATGTACAAAAGTAGGCTAAAAGACATCTTCCTGTCTTTCTTTGACAATTGTGTGGAGCTAAGACACAAAGGGAAGCTGTTAAAAATCTTCAGTTCTGTATATGACTGGCATTCATGAAAGACCTTGCCTGGTGAGTGTTAGTTTAGTATGTATACCTGACCAAGTGTCCATGTGCTGAAAGCTAGTCTTTTGCTCTGTAGTTTGATCAAGTAGGTAGTTATTCACATGCTTCACATTCACATTCACATGAAAACATCCTTTATTACTGAAGCGTCCTTGCCAGTAACATCTAGTGTGAAATCTCAGTTCCACTGAAATCAGAAGTTCCCCCTTGATCATGGATATTCAATCTGTGATCTTAATTTAAGTGCAATATTTGCAGTTGCAAAAACTAGAAGACAAAATATGTTTTAATGAAACAGTATATTCCTGAACAGAAAATAGTAAACACCAGAAATTAATAAATGACCAGCATGCATTTGATAGCAACATACTTGACTTCACTGATTTGTTGACAAAAACAGGAAATGGAATTTTACATTTGTTAATGATTAATAATTTTTAAAATATCATTTATGCAAAAAAATGTCGTAGATTAAAAAGAGAAGACCATTGAAGAGAAGACCAAAAAAAGCTGATTTGGTAATGTCAGGGGGTAAATAAGACAAATTAGATTTTCAGGGAAATTATTCTGAGGACCTAAGCTGTGTACAAAGTTCTAGCAGTAGTATGAGATGCATAGGTTTATTTTCACAGAGCAGGCATCCCAGGCCCTGCAACCAAAAAGCCAGTTCCATTTCCTATGGAAATGCAGTGCCTCCCCTCTCTTCTTCCTGCTCTGTCTACTGTGTACCTCAAAAACACATGTGATGACTCCTTACCACAATTTATCTAGTGTTTAGAACTCTTGTGTAGTGTGCCCTTGTAACAGAGAAAACACATAAATGGAAGAGTATTTGCCAGCTCTTTGTCTGGGCTTCCACAGCTGGGGATGGTGACAAGTGCTGTAGGGGTGCACATAGACCACAACTCCTACCCATAAACATGCAGTCAGTGTGCATTGCTCTCAAGTTTGAGCACATAGTTTGGTGGCACTCCTTCAAGGCTGAGTGGCAATAGGTACTTTATAAAAACCAGAAAATACTATCGGTGACAGTATTATGAAGTGTCTATCAAATTAACTGCTGGGATAGTAGTAAGAAAGTTAACGTCAATTAGCAATGTTTTAAAAAGACACAGGAAACCAATTGAAAAACCCCAGGAGGGTAATCAGTTGCCATCAGAAGTATTAATTTGATGATGTGTTTTAAAAGGACACAGTAGCAACTGAGGGAAGGCCTGGGGGAAAACAGTACTGGTATGTCAGCACAACTGATCTCTCAGTGATTAAAAGCAACTGATCTTCATGACAAGTTTAAAAGTGTCCAGTTGAAAAGGAGATGTTACCTCTGGGCCAGTGGAGAGTCTTACATTGATATGATTGATGGGGAAAGAATGATAGAAAGGGATGCTACACCTTACCAGATGTTCTAGAGTATGTCATAACTTCTCTGGCTTGTCTTCTCCCTTTCTTGCCTAAGCCATACCTTCGCAGTCAAGGATGAAGAGATAGTACAGGTATGAGACATGCACATAGAATCATAGAATAGAATCATAGAATAGTTAGGGTTGGAAAGGACCTTAAGATCATCAAGTTCCAACACCCCTGCCATAAGNTAGCAGAAAGTAGAAAGCTGAAAAACATGCAATAAAGTGACAAAACCAGTTTAGCACAGTATTGAATTGTGTGCCTAGAGGCCTTTGTTGCCTGTCCATTTGAAGTGACTTAATCTGTACCATTACATCCTTTTCTCAAAAGTTCATTGCCAGAAATAGAATGAGAAATTGGTGATAGCTCAAAGGAATACAAAAGGAATATCAACTGGTAGGTAGAACTGATTGAATTGCAAGACAAATCAAATCTGGGATGAAGCATTCACAGCTTCCTTGGACAACCCATTCCAGTGCCTCACCACACTAACAGTAAAGAATTTCTTCCTTATATCCAATCTAAACCTCTCCTCTTTAAGTTTGAACCCGTTTTCCTTGTTCTATCACTACAGTCCCTAATGAAGAGTCCCTCTCCAGCATCCCTATAGGCCCCCTTCAGATACTGGAAGGCTGCTAGGAGGTCAACACATCTCTGCTCCTCTCACACTGCTATAGTGAAAAAGCAGGTCTGACAATAGTGAATACTATTGCAGAAATTTGTTTGATGTGTCTGTTTTAAATGAGGGGGACAAGAGTTTCCACACAAGGCAGCACCAGATTTTTCAATGCAGGATGGGGGCCCCAATCCCCTGCAAAATACTGCACAGTACTAATGTGAGAGCTGGCTGAGTAAAAGCTGCAGGTTTTGGCCCACTGAAAGTTGTTACAATATGGCTATTATAGCTTAGTTCTCAATTATAGGTTGTTCTTATAGACTGCTATAAGAACAGTCTCTGGCATCCCCTTACTGCTGTCAGGCCATGTAATCCATTTTCTCTAGTGAATTTTGTGGTATTCCCTATGGCAGAAACACTGCTTTGCATTTTGCTGTGTTTCTTTTTATCTGGCTTTTTATGCTTTGCATATAGCCCTTAGCCAATACAATTTCCTTACTATCATCTCTCCCTTTCTGTCTGGTGCTTCCTTCCCCAGCAGTTTTTAACATGTGAAGGCCAGGTATTATGGATTAGTGAAAACATTCTTATCTTCTATACAGTTCTGTATACACTCCTGTACTGACAGTGACAGACTAATGCTTAGTTTCCATGGTGAGCTTGATTTTTGCCTGTCTTCATGCAGAGTGAGTTAGGATTTTAAGTGTACATTTAATGCTGTATTCTTTGCTCTGAATATTTTAGAATTCATTAGGGTGCAGTACTGGGGTTGAAGTTTAGGCCAGAGTGGAAATATCTCAGAAATCTTTGCTAAATCAGTAACTATGTTAATATCTTTCTTGTCATACTTTTAGATTTTCTGTGGTAGTATATTGCAGAAATGTTGATCCATGGCTGCATTATAACTGTTTGATCATTTTTGTAACAAAAACATGTTTCTGAAAGATTCTGTATTTTTTCAACATGAAGTTTTCCAGCTTGATAAAATTATATCCAGAAAAAGCTTTTCCTTTGTATCACCATGAACTGAATCTTACCAAATTTATTCTCACTTATCCGTATAAGGACCCCAATTTTGGCAAGAAAAGAGTGACAGAAGAAAGCCCAAATTCTGTATCTGGACATTTGGAGCAGCAGTGTTGAAGCATAAAGTACACTTCTAAGTGTGTATTTTCAGGTCAGCCTTAGACTTCATAAACTCATCAGTAGGGCTGTCTTTTAGATGGGGGAGTGGCTTCCCCAGAGAGCTAATGAAAAGCTGTGGTGGTGTTTCATTTGATACTGATAATATCGTTAGCAGTCCTTAAAGATAAGGAGTTATGTTTAGCAACAAATGGTCACTGTATTTTAGAGATAGAGCAGCAATTTAACTATGATTTCTAATTTGTCTGTTGCCTACATATGAAATGCAGTAAATTAAGATGTTTGATCTGTGACTCACCATCTGATGTAGTTGGATTTTTAGCAGATGTATTCTGTAATGTAACACACATCCTCCAGCACGAAGCCACATACTTCTCTAAAAAAGGTCTGAGTATTGGTTTCGTTTGTTTTTTTGTTCTTTTTTTTTTTTTTTTTTTTTTG
>NDXB01020288.1:0-11709 GCA_002631895.1 Agapornis roseicollis | reverse complement strand
TTAAAAAAAGTTGTTTTTTGTTTTTTTTTTTTTTTTTTTTTTTTTTTTTTTTTTTTTTTTTTTGGGGGGGGGGGGGAAGAGGAAGGGGAATGTTTGTTTTGTTTTGTTTTCAGTAAAGAAGTTGCTGCCTCCTGCAGGAACTAATTGCCTTTCTTTTCCCACATGACATCCTTGTCTCTAAATTGGAGAGACAGCGATTGGATAGGTGGACCACTCAGTGCATAAAGAACTGGCTGAATGGACACAAGCAAAGAGTTGTGGCCATTGACCACCTATCAAATTGATGTCTCTCCAATCTAGAGACAAGGATGTCGTGTGGGACAGTGTTGAACTCTTTGCACAAATCCAGGTAGATGGCATCAGCTGCTCTACCCCGTCCATCAGTTCTGCAGCCCCATCCTAGAAGGCCACCAAATGGATCAGGCAGGATTTCCCCTTAGTGAAGCCATGCTGGCTGTCACCAAGCACCTTGTTGTTTTACATGTGCCTCAGTATACCTTCCAGGAGAATCTGGTCCAAGATTTTGCCAGGCACAGAGGTGAGACTGAGGGGTCTGTAGCTCCCTGGGTCATTCAAATGGTTCTATCCTTTAAGATTACCTGTCAAATACAATCATCAATTCTTTAGCCATGTAAGTTTGGTCTACAAAAATTATAAATAAGAAAATTACAGTAATCTCAATTAAGGCCTACAGACCTAAAGAATGTATTTAGACTATCTACTTAAAAAAAAAAAAATATTGAAAAAAGTTGTCTTTTTGTTTGCTAGATCAACATACATCTGAATCACAATTTTGAGTGAAAGCCCATTCTTGTTTTCTTTTTTGAGACATATGTTAATATCCATATTATAAGCAAATTATTTAAATTTTTTTTTTGCTTCAGATGAAATGTTGACAATACATTTAGTCATAATAGAATGAAAATATCCCATTAAAACTCTAGAAGAGAAAGTTAAACCTTCTTCCTCAGCAAAGGGTTTAAGGGCTTAAGATGTGGTGGCTGGTACAGGTGATCAATTAGAAGGTGGCTTCCCTCCAGTGCCCTGTCGTCATTCTGCTCTCTGTTCTTCTTGTGACTTGGTTGTTTGCTGACATGAGCAAGATATCCCCTTAATCTCATTGGGTTTAATAAGATTGGATGTATTCAATTAAGTGCAAGAGCCATAGTCTTATATGAAAGATTTTTTTCATTAAAAAAAAAAAGTCTTTAAAACCCTAATTTTTAGCTTAAATAGTCATTGAGGAATTAATTTCTTCCTCCCTCCCAGCCTTTCAGGCACAACATTTCTGTTTGGTAGGAAACAATGAAACCCTGCTCAACAGTGAATTCTGTGATTACTGTTACTGGTTTTTTATAGGTTTTTATAGTTTCTTTTGTTTATTAGCATTTTGGCATCGAGTGAAACTTCTACTATGCAACAACATGTCACTCTCTACATAGGATAAAAGGGTACTGCAAAGATACTGGTGAGAGGGAGCTATATTCACTGATGAATTTTTCTTCCAAACCCAGTTAATACTTGTTTCCTGGGTGAACAGAAAGCCCATGCAGTTACAAATAGCGTGATTGGAATCATAGAATTATAGAATGGTTAGGGTTGGAAAGGACCTTAACATCTTCTAGTTCCAATTATTTCCAAGAAAAAGTCTTGCTTAAGCCAGCCTAGCTGGATGTTAATTTCTGTGGCTTGGGTTTGCTAGCAGTCCACATGCTAAAAGCAGTAAACACAAAGATTTGTAAAATGCACAGTAAAGTCCTCTATAGAGGCACCAACAAGGATGGAAATGATTTTAAATGAAGTGGTGGAGATTACCAAGACAAACTGGTAATTAATGACCCTACAGAAATGCATAGCTTTAGTTCCTTATTTTTCTTGCCGGTTGAGGGGCAGTTTCATTAAGAGGAAAGTGCTGCAACAGGTAACTGAAATCTCTGTTGCTGAAGGTCTTTAAGAACAGCTTAGAACAACATCTGTCTAAAATAGCTCAGGGATAGCAAGACCTGCTTTGAGGAATAAGATAGGGCTAGTGAAGTGTAAGCTTTCATTATCCTAGAAGAAAGGTAGTATGTGTTTTCTGTGGTCAGTCAAGGGAAATATTCACTATAATAACGTTAAGGACAAAATTACCAAGAGATTCCTTTTTCTGAGGAACACAAAGTCTTCCATTTTATCTTCAAATAAAGTCTATTTATGGTAAGACTAATTAAAAATACAGATTCATAGAACAGTTTGGGTTGGAAGGGACTTTCAAAAGCCGTGTAGTCCAACCACCCTGCAATGGGCAGGTAAATCTTCAACTACATCAGGTTGCCCGGAACCACATCCAGCCTGGCCTTGAGCTAGTGCATCCACCACCTGTCTAGGAAACCTGTTCCAGTATTTTACCACTCTCATTGTAAAGAATTTCTTTTTCACAAACAGCCTGAATCTTTCCTGTTTCAGTTAAAAACCATCACCCTTTGTCTTGTCACAACAGGCCCTGCTAAAAAGTCTCTCCCCATCTTACAGGCCCTTTTTAAGAACTGAAAGGCCACAATAAAGTCTCCTCAGAGTCCTCTCTTCTCCAGGCTGAACAAGCCCAATTTTCTCAGCCTTTCGTCCTAGGAGAGATGCTTCAGCCCTCTGATCATTTCTGTGGCCCTTCTCTGGACCCTCTCCAACAGGTCCATATCTTTCCTGTGCTGAGGACTCCAGAGCTGGACACAGCACTTCAGGTGGGATCTCACCACAGCAGAGTAGAGGGGCAGAATCACCCTCCTCGACCTCCTGCTGTTCTCCTTTGGATGCAGCCCAGGATACAGTTGGCTTTCTGGGATGCAAGTGCACACTGCTGGGTCATGTCCAATCCTTCATCCACCAGTACATCCGAGTCCTTCTCCTCAGGGATATCCTCAATCCTTTCATCCCCTAGCCTGTGTTGAAACTGGGGTTACCCTGACACAGGTGTAGGAGCTTGCACTTGGCCTTGTTAAGCCTCATGAGGTTTGCATGGACCCACCTCTCAAGCCTGTCCAAGTTCCTCTAAGATGGCATCCCAACCCTTGAGAGTGTCAACAGCAGTACTCAGCTTGTGTCATCTGCACGCTTGCTGACTGCTCACTCAATCCCACTGTCAATGTCATTGATGAAAATATTAAACAGCACTGGTCCTAGTACAAACCTCTGAGAGATGCCACCTGTCACTGGTGTACATCCAGACATTGAGCCATTGACCATTCAGCCAATTCCTCATCCACCAAACTGTCCACACATCAAATCCATATCACTCCAGGTTAGAGAGAAGGGTATTGCAGGGGATTATGTTAAAGACTTTACAGAAGTTCAGATAGACAACATCCATAGCCCTTCCTTTGTCCATTGATATAGTAACTCCATCATAGAAGGCAAATCTTTTTGTAAAATTCCATTGCCCTGCTAAAGAAGATGCCTGTATCTTAATTCCATGTGAAGAAAACTTTGTTAGAGGAAAACAATCAAGAAGGATTATATTTCATCTTTAATATGGCTGTACTACAACAATGCTATTTTGAATTTCAGATTAGTTTAATTGAGCTCTAATGAATAAAATTGGTTGTCCTAGTGTAATTAGGATTTCAACTGAATGGTTTAGCAAATGAATACAATGGTAATTATGGTTGACCTGATCTTTCTGGAGCCTGAGTTTCTCAGCTGCTTCTTTATCTTTCCTTTTCCCCACATAGAAGGTTGCCAGTGACCCCAGAGAGCAGGCACCGGTATTGCTCTTTAATGCTGCTTACTGGAGCAGTCTAACTGCAGGACAAATTGCAAAGTTAGTGAAATGAAAGACTGAAGAAACTAGCCTGTTAATGGAGACAGGTTGGAGAAAAGTCAAAGTTAGTAATTGTACAATGCTGAATACCTCTTCACACTACAAATACAGCAGTGGCAATATGATTCAGTGGCAAAAGTATCATTTGATACTTTGAGAAATGAACCTTCACAACACTGGTTGTGAAATAGATGTATGAGCCAAGAGAACAGTCCAGGTTGTCTTTGTGAAGATTAGCTTTGTGATTTAGTCTTCACATAAAATCATAGAATGGTTTGGATTCATGGGACCTTTTAAAGGTCACCTAGTCCAACCTGTCTGAAGATGACCAGGGACATCTTCAACTAGATAAGGTTGCTAAAAGCCCCATCCAACCTTGGTCTTGGATGTTTCAAGGGATGGGGCAACTGCAGCCCCTCTGGACAACCTATTCCAGTGTTTCACTACCCTAATCATAACATGCTTTAGATTTTCCATACTACTTGTAACAACGTAACAATTACTTTCTTTGTCCCTCTTTAGGGGCGTGAACTCAGCCACACTTAGTAAGGATGGGTCTTTGAAATAAGAATAGATATTGGGTGACATATGATCCCCACCCCCACCATCCTGCAAATCTGAGTAATACATGGGAGAGCTATCTAGAGGAAAATATAAAGGGAAAGGTACTTTTGAACTCTGCTGTAAGTCTCCTATTCTTTCACTCTCTATTTCTATTTTGGCACATCATACACTCTCTGTACCTTTTCCCTTATTTAGCTGATCCTTTTCTAACCAGCCTCCAAAAAGAGTATTTCTATGCAAGTGGGTGTCCTGCCTCATACCTGTTTGATCTTTGATTTGCTGGCAATCAGAGAGTTTTACTCTATTCTACACATATAGTGAGAGCTCTTCATTAACCCTCCTTACGGATTCATTGGAGGGATGTGTGGTAGCTGCCAGGGGCTACCCGGGGCTCTATGGTAACAGCCAGAAAGTTTTCCAATTTAAATCTCAAGAAAGTTGGATATCTGAAAGTTGTATATACCACGCAGAGGACAGACCCAAGAGGGAATTCGTAAACATACACTGTCTGTCAGAATAGAATAAAAAGAATGAAGTAATACTCTGTTATGTTGGATATACAGTATCAGTGAACATGCTTGGGAGAAATAATAAAGAAATTTTGCAGTTAAGTAGTGCCTGTGCCTTCTGTTTACATCTGAAAGGCAAGTCATTAGCCTTCTATCATATTTTCTTGTCTTTCACAGCTGAATTTCCTGATGTATATATAACTTCTAGCTGTGCTGGCTTGTTTATTTTAGATGGAAGTAACTAAGTCTTTTTGCAATGATGCACCTTGCAAGCTATGGGGAGCACAATACTGCTCCCCTAGAGATATCTTATGCTCATTGTTACTTCATTTATTGTTATCACTATAGCTACTGTCATTCTCCCTATAAAATAGATTTGCCTCAAATGGAAGGATCTGACTGCTCTTTGTGTATGGGATATCTAAGTAATGTGGTTTGTTGTTTTGCCCTGCCCCATAATGGGATTTTGCAGAATATTGGAAAGTATGGCTGTTGTGGTTTAAACCCAGCCATGCATCCCTCACTCACTCCCCTCTGTTCCTCCTGCCCCTCCTCTAGGGGTGGGGAGAAGAATCAAAAGAATGTAACTTCCATGGGTTGAAATAAGAACAGTCCAGTAACTAAGGTAGAACACAAACCACTACTGCTACCACCAATAATAATAATGATAAGGGAAATAACGAGGGAAGAGAATACAACCACTCATCACCCACCAATCGATATCCAGCCCTTCCAGTTTACATACTGGGCATGACGTGCTGTGGTATGGGATACCCCTTTGGCTAGTTTGGGTCTGGTGTCCTGTCCCTGCTTCCTTCCAGCTTCCCCTCCTTCCTGGCAGAGCATGAGACTCACAAAGTCCTTGGTCAGACTAAACATTACTGAGCAGCAACTAAAAACATTGGTGTTATCAGTGTTGTTCCCAGGCTGAAAGTCAAAACCACAGCTCTGCACCACCTACTAAGAAGGAGAAAAATGACTGCTACTGCTGAACCCAGGACGATGGCTTAACCAAACACAGATAAGCCCAGAGGTTTCATGTGGTTTTGGTCATGTTTTTGAGTCATTGGTATTGATCTATGTTTGAAGTCTCAAAAATGTGCTTTGTAGATTATCACTTTTACCTCATTAGATTTACTTATCAGTACAGCAGAGAAACAAAAAGATGAAAGAGCTTCATGTGCTCTTTAATTTTGTAAACTCATCAATAGAATGATATGAAAAACATGCACAGACAGCATTAATACAATAAACAAATGAACAAAAATATTCCCTTTCATATAGGGGCATGGATTTCCTTTTAACCCTGAAGAATCTTCACATGCCTTCCTTTGACTGCAGCATCTCATCCTCTCAGAAGATATACCACTGGTATATTGAGTGCACTGCTGGTTACATTTCAGAACCAGTTATTAAATGAAGTGTTAAAAAGTGTTAAAACATGCAATAACAGTAGGTTGTCCTCCTTTCAGCTGTTTGGTTTTTTTTTTTTTTTTTGGTTTTTTACACCTTTCCATTGTTTTGCCTGGGTATTGTTTTTTTTTTTTTTTGATTTTTTTTTTTTTTTGATTTTTTTTTTTTTTTGATTTTTTTTTTTTTTTGATTTTTTTTTTTTTTTGATTTTTTTTTTTTTTTGATTTTTTTTTTTTTTTGATTTTTTTTTTTTTTTTTGGTTTTTTACACCTTTCCAGTGCTTGGCCAGTGCACTGAGATTTTTTTTTTACTATTTTGTATTTGTGTATCTGATTTTGTATGACTACTTGTCATACCTGCTGTTTCTTACACTAACCCAAATGAAGAACTGTCATGTGTTGTCTTCAGGCAGGGAAGTCACTCACTTTTTCCTCTTAATCTATATGTGAAACTGGAATGGAGAAGACAAAGCAAGTCAGTTGGGATTCTTGAACCTGTTTGGGAAGAAACAAGGAACACATATTTTCTTGTCCTGTGATAATGATCACTAACATGCTGCAGCATGGACACCTGTATCTGTAGCATAACCAGCTAATATGACAGAAGCCATCCAGACTATATCAAACCTAAGCAGCAAATATAGCCAAAAAAGAGGAAAGGCTCTCTCCCAGTCTAGCAGCTTTCTGGTGCTCAAAGGTATGGCACAGAATCAAGGAACCTGGCATGAAACCAGTCTGCCATGAAATACCCAGATGCAGAGGGGAAAAAAATGAAGAAAATGGAAATGTAGAGATATTCCAGCTGCTCCAGCCAATGAGCTGGCTTCATTTGGAGCTTGGCTCAGATGCCTCTATACAAACGCCTGTAGCATGGCGAACAAACAAGAGGAATTAGAGATGTGTGCCCATCTATGGGGGTATGATATAATAGGCATCACAGAAACATGTTGGGATGTCTTCTATGACTGGAGTGTTGGAATGGAAGGTTACAGGCTCTTTAGGGAAGACAGGCCCAGCAGATGGGGATATAGGGAGTTGTCCTTTATGTTAGGGAAAATCTGTTTGGAGACAGGGGATCAGTTAACAGAGTTTGTGGGTAGTGGTCAAAGGGAGAACAGCGATGGGAGACATTACTTTGGGGATCTGTTACAGACCGCCTGATCAAGAGGACTCTGGATTAAGTGCTCTATAGACAGATAGGAACAGCCTCATGCTCACAGGCTATTGTCCTCATGGGGGACTTCAACCACCCTAACATCTCTCTGAGCAATAGTATGGCCCAGCATAAGCAATCCAAGAGGTTCCTTGACTGTGTGAAAGACAACTTCCTTCCGCAAGTAATAGAGGAGCTGTTGAGAGAGCAGATTTTGGCCTCTTTGGGAACCTGCTTAGTAAGGTTCCATGGGATATAGCCCTAGAGGGCAGGGGGGCTCAAAACTGTTGGATACTATTCAAAGATCACCTGCTACAAGCTCAGGAGTGTTGTGTCCCAACTAGAAGGAAGTGCAGCAGGAGGGCCAGGAGACCTCCTTGGATGGATGAGGAGCTGCTGAGAAAAATTTGAAGGAAGAAAGAGGCTTATAAAAAGTGGAAGCAAGGAGAGGCAGCCTTGAAAGAATACAGGGATGTTGTCTGGGGAGGTAGGGACCAGGTTAGGAAAGCTAAGGCACAGTTAGAATTAAACTTAGCTAGGGATGTTAAGGATCCTATAGGAATTCTATAGGTACGTAGCAAATAAAGGACAGACTAAGGACAACATGGGCCCTCTCCAGAAGCTACCAGGAGAACTGGATATGCAGGATTTAGAGAAGGCTGAGGTTCTGAATGACTTCTTTGCCCCAGTCTTCACTGGCTAATGCTCTGACCACACCACCCAAGTCTTGGAAGGCAGACGCAGGGACTGAGAATGAAGACCTTGGGCCCACTGTAGGAGAGGATCTGGTTCGAGAACATCTTGAGAAGCTGAACGTGCACGAGTCCATGGGAGCTGATGAAATCCATCCGCGGGACCTGAAGAAGCTGGTGCATGAAGTTGTTAAGCCACTGTCCCTCAGCAAATTTGCCGATGACACCAAGCTGTGTGGTTGGGTGGATAAGCTGGAGGGAAGGAATGCCATCCAGAGGGACCTTGACATGCTTGTGAGGTGGGCTGATGCCAACCTTATGAAGTTAAACCATGACAAGTAAAAGGTCCTACAGCTGAGTTGGAGCAATCCCAGGCACAGCTACAGGTTGGGCAGAGAAGAGATTCAGAGCAGCCCTGTGGAGGAGGACTTGGGGGTGGTGGTTGATGAGAAAATGAGCATGAGCTGACTGGAGTTTACACTTGCAGCCCAGAAGTCAACCGTATCCTCGGCTGCATCCAAAGGAGCATGATCAGCAGGTTGAAGGAGGTGATCCTGCCCTTCTACTCTGCTCTCGTGGGACCTCACTTGGAGTATTGTGTGCAGTTCTGGTGTCCTCAACATAAGAAAGACATAATGCCCCCAGAGGAAGGCCATGAAGATGATTGGGGGCTGGAACTGAGAAAGATGGGGCTGTTCAGCCTGGAGAAGAGAAGGCTGCATGTAGACCTCAGAGCAGCCTTCCAGTATCTGAAGGGGACCTATAGGGATGCTGGGGAGGGACTCTTCATTAGGGACTGTAGTGACAGGACAAGGGGTAACGGGTTCAAACTTAAACAGGAGAGGTTTAGATTGGCTATAAGGAAGAAATTCTTTACTGTTAGTGTGGTGAGGCACTGGAATGGGTCGCCCATGGAAGCTGTGAGTGCTCCATTCCTGGCTGTGTTCAAGGTCAGGTTGCACAGAGCCTTGCATGGTTTAGTGTGAGGTGTCCCTTCTTATGGCAATGGGGTTGGAACTAGATGATCTTAAGGTCCGTTCCAACCCTAACTCTTCTATGATTCTATGAAAAAAATACTGATTCATTTTGAGCATCTGTTTACTGCAAGAGGTATGCATAAATAGAATATGCATGTAAGTGAAAAAGAAATACTATGGACCCAAATTTCCCTAAGGCAGTTCTGTTCTGTAGAGAGAGAACTGAGGGTAAGGGTTTTGTTGGAATAGGTAGAGAAGTTACATGCTTTTTCATAGTTGACAGGAGTTGATAGTGTCCTGACACCTGGATGTCTCTTCTGTCTCTGTTGTACATACTTAGTCTTCATGGGGATTGTGAGCACTGTCAAGGAGAATATGCTCCATACTGGCTATAGGTCTGCTCATTTCTGTGTTCATTCTGTCATTGAGGTTGATTTATTGCTGAAAGAATTTGCTCTGTGATGAGAACAGAAAAAGACAGTGAGATATGAAAAGCAGAAAAAAGGCCTTTACACATGGGATCTGCTGTGGCTACCAGGGTAAAGTGCCTTTTGGTTCGACATCCAGAATTTGGGTCCCAAAACCCTAGGTAAATAATAACCACTTGCTATCCATCTAAATCACAAAGTGTGTGTAAGCACAGAAGGTTTTAGTTAGGCACTCCACACAGGACTGATGTGGTTTCATCTGAGCTCCCAGTCTGGCAGCCAGTATGGCTCTTAAGAAAAAACGTACCCTTCTTACCAGTGTCTCCTAGTAGTGGGGAAGCAGTATTACTCACAAGGAGTGCAACAATACCACGCATATTTTTAGTTTCTCTTGCATTCTGAATGGGACATCCTGCAAGAGCCCAAATCACATGTGGGAGTTTTTCTTTATTTTCTGTGAAATTTGAACACTTCCACTCTGAAAATTCAGTAAATCCTCTGAAGCAGTTTGCATTGAATTGCTGTGATACAATGCTTCACAAACCAATCCTACTTATGGACTTGACCAAAAGTACATTTAAATAGTGCCATTCATTTCCATGGGCTCTGGATCTCTCCCATTATAACTAAATATAACTACAAATTATACTTTGTTCTGGAATTAAACAGGATTTTGCTCTTTTTTCCTGAGATAGATTAATTGCATTTCTTTCTTTGGAGAAATGATATACTTGCAATTTGTGGTAAGTAAAATTCCTGCTTGAGAGATTTAACTCTGCCAGTTAGCAATAACCTATAAGTTTGTTAACCTATCCATCTCTGTCTGCCACTCATGTTAGCAAATAGGTTCACTTGTTTTCAGAAGAGGATCTATCAAGACAGAGGTTTCGTGCAATCAGAAGTATTTATTTTCATAATGCTGCCAACTTCTCACTACAGACATGGGCTGGTGTTATCTTTTTTGGGCATGGACATGAAGTTAGGACATATTCCCAAAAGTCTGAAAGCTGAATGTTTTGATAAAACCACATCATTAAAGTTCATGTAGTTCCACCAATGTAATGGGAAGGAGTATATATGTCTGTGTATAATGAGTCAGGTAGGTTAAATCTTCTAAGAAAGGAACTACAGGATCCCATAGCTTATTTAAAAAAAGAATAGCCTATTCACTCTCTGTCAGAAAAAATCCATGAATAGTATGTCAGTGCTCTAAAGAACCACCTAAGATTATGAAGGGTAGCATGCTGAGCAAATGGCTCAGTTTAGACCTGCAGTTCATTGTTATTGTCTTAGCCTTTTCATATAATGAGTAAGAAAAAAAACCCACAAGTTTTATCTTTCTGTGTCAGACTGAATTTGACTGAGAAAGCCACCTGAACTGCCTGAAATTAATCACATTTACAAGATATTTCACTCTTTTCTATGCACCCAAAGGGACTATACTGCTTAAACTACAGATGGTGTACTAAGACAATACATTTCATTTCTATCAGTGCATTAGAAAGCTCTTCTCCCTCTTGTAAGCCAGGTGTCATGAAATGTGCTATTACCACTGCATTATAACATGACCTGTGCTTTCTTTAAGGAGTCAGCTGTCCTTTTACTTTTGAACTTTATCTGTGATTCAGAGCAAGAACTCTACAACTAGAATGGTTGCAAATGTGGCAGGAGAAATCATTTTGATGTTCACATACTCCTCATATTAATTTTACTAGATTCTTTCTTGCTAGTCATGGTATTCAGGGGAAAGAAAGGGGCAATGTGGAAAGAACAGTTCAATTAGACGTATCATTTATGAGCCCCAAGTCAAAATTCATTTCAAACTTGTAGGAAAATTCTATGTCTACAGCTCACAAACTCTCCCAGGCTGCTGCCTTCAGGTGCTGGAAAAAGCTGTAAGGTGACTTGTAGTTTAGATTTATGAAAAATTTTGTTCTTCAGGAAATTGCTGTAGCTATTGGCTCAAGGGCTGACGTGTCCATATTGCCATTGGTCATATTGCTGGCACCATGATGTGCTGTTATCTCTGTGTTGTAGTTTGAACTCAGCCAGGCAGCACGTTCACCCACTCAACCCCCCCTTTCTGCCCCCCCACCTCTTTCCTCCCCACTCCCTGAGGGGGCCGAAGAACTCCCACTGGTCAGATAACAACAGTCCAGTAACCAAGGTACAACACAAATC
>NDXB01020285.1:7433-32870 GCA_002631895.1 Agapornis roseicollis | reverse complement strand
TTGTTTGTTTGTTGTTTTTTTATTAGGTCTTTTGTATTTTACCTTTTTGCAGAAATTACTGAATTGCCTGTTAAAAGAAATGCTCAGTTATAATTGCCTTTTTTTCTGGCACTCAAAAATAGTTATTTGTTACAGTCTGACTCTGCAATACCCTGAAATTTGATTTAGTCTTTTGATCTCTGGAGGAGTGAGTATGATGGATAGACTGGTGCAAAGAAGCAAACTAGTGCTTAGGCAGCTACTTAGGCATAACATGTCTAAAAGGAATTATCAGGATGGTTCTATTAAGTGGTCTGCTATGTGACAGAGGAGGTCTCCTCCATCACACTACACAACATGCACTTAATTTCATGCAGGAGCCTACCAACTGGCTTCTCACAGCATGTGGTATTTAAAATGTAATATTCCAAGCTTATATCCAGTGATAGAGTGTACCCACATTGGCACAGAACACTTACCTTGCTGAGGATGGAAAGTGAATTCCTGCATCTGACTCCTTAAATTTGGTGTGTCACCACATCAGCTCCTTTCTTTCCAGTAGTGGTAACTAAAAGACAAAATTTTCTGCTTTTACATTTCTCGGAGTGAGGGAAAAGAGATGGATTGATTATTGTGTGAATGGAACCTAAATCTTAACCGTGATCTATATACATGCTTATAGAATCATATATATGTATATATGTATGTATATCATTTATAAAGGTTTTCTGCTGTCATCCTCTTCCAGGAAGCAACCAGCTTTTCTTCTACATTATTTTTTTTTTTAACTGCATCAGTGTAGTAACTGTCTATATTATCTGGTTTTACTATTGATTCAGAACATTTAAATAGCTCACCTAAATGAAGCTGCTATTTAATGATTGCTTAAAACTATATAGGTTAATCTTATGGGCTGAAGTCAGGACAAAATTTGTTGCCCTTTTAAGTTCTCTAGCAGCATTGTTGCAACATTCTCCAAGAAGAGTGAGAGGTTTAAGCATCAGCATTTAAGTTCCTGTGTTTCATAGCCCACTAGTGTTCTATAAATAAGTAAGATTTTTCATACTAGATTATGGATAGATAATTGCTCTAACTGATGCTACTCTGTGGTCCTTGGATGCCATCACTACTCATGATTTTTCTAGAGAAACCATGAAACTTAGTGAGCATGTGTGTTCATGAGAAACTGAAACTGTTCTACTGAGTGTTTGTATCCTTATGGTTTCCTTGCTTTTTAAATGAGCTGTAGTAATGTTTCAATATGATATCAGCATATACCATAGAACTAAACAATTCTTCTCATGGGGTGTTTAGGCAGTAGCATTCAAACTGCTGTATTTATGGTTGCTGTGTCCTATTTCTGACAGCATGAAGGGTGATGCTGTACTGCTGGCATAACATGGCAGTCCTGTGCTTATGCCGGTTTCCTCATGTTAGGCCCCTGCTTTGAGTTATCTCTGTGAGGAAGCATCACTTGATGATTGCCAAAGCATTTTGTTTCACAACCCTTTTTCTACTCCTAGTGCCCGATGTCCCCACCCCAGGTCAGCCTCCACACAAATGCTCGTCCCAGGCTGCTCAAGTACTTTCCCAGCTGCTCAGCAACTGTGGTCTTTTTGGCTACTGGTGCTGCTGGCCACATCTTGTGTCTCCTTGATGTCTCCTTTCATGCTGCCCCATCTCCTGTTCAATCTCTGACTTTGGACAAGGCTTTCAGAGTGCTGGACAGAAGCATCTGGAACTAAAGCTGCTATCAGAGTAGAGAAGGAAGAAAGGCATCCCTTGAAAAGCAAAATCAAAAAAAAAGCTATTTAATAGTTCAAGAGACATTCCTCTGTAAAAAGTATTCCTCAGACAACCAAAACTATTCATGTCTTATCTCTTTCTGCATTTCTGGAAGCCCACTGAAGGGTCCAAACACTGTGGGACACACATACATACACCTGTTTCTAGTGACAGGATGAAAAAACTTTCATGTTTCCATATTAAACTGGGTTGAAAAAATTAAGAAAATAATGTAGAAGTATAATTTGGCCATACAAAATAGAAATATTGCATATATACTACTTTTTAGCAGACTGCTGCAAGCTTGAAACTATGATTCAGACATGCAAACTGGGTAACCAGAAAGAAAAACCTGGCCACCTGATAGCTGTGGGCTGCTGTTGTTTCACCATACTTTCAAAGTTATTTTTTTGGAAAACACTTCTGCAGGCTGGCTGGTTTTTTTTCCTGGAAAATAGCTTCTGAATAAATAATAGGGCTTGGTGGAAACTCCATGGAAACTGGGGCCTGACAGTTCTGTTTCCAGATGTTGTTCTCATCCACATCTCTGTCGTAACTGGATCTATTAAAGTGGAAATACAGCAGTTTCTTCCCTGACAGACCTCCAAGTATTTTCCTTCCCATTACTACTGTGCAGAAGATTTTGTTTAGGTCCTTTACAAGTCCACAAACTTTACCCAGAAGGGTTGACTCTCAGAAGTTACCAGTTTGGTTGTAATAGTTTGGTAAACCATTTAGTCTGGAGTTCTTTGGCCTCATAGACTGAATTAAATTACGATAGTGAAAAGGAAAATTAGTTGAAACAAAGCATGATTTTGGTTTGCAAGATATCCTGAGCAGCTTTTTTAGAAACATTGGGCTCATTTTTTATTGAGCTCCAAAATATAAAATTCTCTGTAAGGTTTGGTATCTCAGCCAGAGTATATTTTTAATATAATAGCAGTTTGAAGAACAAAAATAGAAAATGTAGAGTCTATAGAACAATTATATTCCACGTGACAAAACTGTTTGGTTTTGGTTTTTTCCTAATACCTTAAATAACTATTTTGTCTTTATTTTGTTTTAAGTTTCTATTTTAACAATACAGAACAAGTTCCTTATTTTTTAAGTTACTCACTTGTATAGACGGAGAAATAAACCAGTACCCTAAAGGTCCTGGCAGAGACTTCTGAAGATAGAAACTGTACAATAGGTGTGGTGTGCTTTTCCTCTGGGTAATAATTCTTCAATGCAGGGCAGCATTGCTTCATGTGGGATTGTCTCATTTTAACACTGTTAAGTGAGTCGTTATGCTATTTTATTTTTTTGTTCCACTGAATGTTTCCAAAATAGTTTTAAAATTTGGATTTCATTAAAACAAGTCAGAATTCTTCACACACATATAATTAGAAAAAAAAAAAAAGAGGTAGCAACTTTTAAAATATAATTAAAAATAAATGCATTTAGTATACGGAGACACTAATCCTCTACTGGAGAGTAGGGAAAAGGCATGGCTGGCACTAGGCTGTCCTCCCATCTTTTGTTTTCTTGGGCAGGAAGAAAGGAAAAATGTTTCTCCCATAGTTTTCTGAAAATTGAAAGACCGCCAACAGACCTAAAACTCTAGTATTCTTCATCACTGCACTAAATTGAGTCCAGTAGTGGAGAGATGTACATCAGTACTGTGACAGCATCAACTGAGTTTACTGCATTCGCAGTACTTTTCATTTGCAGCATCTATATAAGAAAACCCAAAAACCAGCCAACCCCACATTTCTTGTCCCCAGCTTAGTCTGAAATAGTTTTGGTGAGCTAGAAGTTGCTGGAGCTGCCTGCCTCCCAGCTCAGAGCTGTACCGGACCACAGGGCTGTAAGGCTCTGCTGCGTCTGGTCTTATCCAGCCCACATCTGCCAGGCTTCCTCAGAAACTCTAGCTTTGGCAAAAGCCTGCCAAGCCAAAGCTGTTCCAGACCATTTCACGTACAACAATGCAGATTTTATTTGTTTATTTATTTATTTATTTTACAAAACCTGCTTACAGAAGTAATTTTCTTATCAGCTTTAGCTTAAATTCCTTTGCTTTTCTATGGCGCAGAACACAGAGATACGAAATGCTATCTTTTGATGTGACCTAATTTTACCTTAAATAACAACTTCAATAGACCTTGTAAAAATAGTTTTGCTTTTCGTCCCTTCATAAAAATTGGGATGCAGGTATCAGCTCGCTGGAGCTTGGCAGCATTGTTTCCCTGGTATCAGCAGGAGGAAGAGCTCTCACCCTGGGACACGTGGCTCTGCAGGGAGACTTCTGTGGAAGTGACAGTGTCTGCCACTTGCTATTGATGGTTGCTGGAGACACAACAATAGATTAAGTGGCTGAGTGTTATCATTCTTACATTTCTTAGTTTACAAGGACGAAGCCTTGTTGAAGCCTCTTCTGCTATAGAGCAATAATATATTCCCTTTTCCTGTAGATTTGCTTCCAAATACATTTTCTGCTGCCTACCAGCACAATAGCTGATTTTGCAGCCTTTGTCTCTGTGGGGAGATTAGACAGATATTTCTCCTCTGCTCATTTTTGTAAAATCTGTGGGCACTTAATTTTCTAAAGAGGTTTCTCTCTGCTGCGCTTTTGTTACAATCTATGTCAGAAAATGAAACAATCTAAACATGTAGAATTTGACTGAAAAATGGAGGGAGGAGGATTAATACCTACAAGTATTCAAAGGGCACTTGTGTCGACAATGGAGAGGAATTTTCTAGGAGTATCCAAGAGCTTATACTAGAATCAAGAATAACTAAAATAGAGCAAAAGTGTGTATTTGGACAAGTAGAAGGAAAAAATTCTCAGTTTTATTGCTTTGTAGAAGAGACTCCAGAAATACAATCCTTCTGCCTCATCATTTACAGGGTCCTCTGGAATACACTGGATGGAAGCATGCAGTGGAAGGATGGATGGAAAAGATGACTTAAGAGTCATGACTGAAATTCTCTAGGAAAAAGCAAATTTGCTATTAGTCATTTATGGGACAGGAGTCTGCAGACAGAAAATAAGACTAAAAGGAAGGCATCATCCATGCCCTGAGAGAATTACAGCCTAAGGCCCTGATCCTGCAGCTTTTTCTGTAGAGGTGAGCCCTGGAAGCACAGCCCAGTAGAAATCTAGAGCGTGGGGCTCTGCAGGGCTGTGTGTGACAAAAGCCAGCTTCAGCTTGTATTGACTCAGTGAACATGCAGGTAGCACAGCCCTGGATGTTCTGATGGGTTATCTGGAGTGCTGGGAGATTTAACTGCTGATAGAAAACACCCATCAGCTTCAACGGACCCATTCAGTGCCTTTGTCCTGTTCTAAAAAAGTGGGAGAGATATTACCCTGCAGGCTTAAGTAATGGTGAAAGAGAGAGTCGTGTCACAATCTTGAAGAGTGCTTACCAGCCCAGGATTCATTACACAGGTTGCTAGTGCGTGTTCAGATATGCTTGTATGCTACCAGAATGGACTTGTCCGCCTGACTAACCTGATCTATTAGTAGAGAAGAAGCTGCCCTTCCCCTTATTTTTTTGAGTAACTTGCCTGAAAAAAGGTTTACTCCTGAAAATGTTTGTGGCTTGGCCTTCTAGTCCCTTTCTAGGAAAATAAGAAGCTTTCTCAAACTGAATGATTGTAGGACAGTGCAAAAAAAGCCCCAGACCTATGTTTTCTGCTTTGTAATGGGAGTTTCATGCAGAAGCTGTACAGAAAACTGCTTGAGGGCACATTATTTCAGTTTTGGACATTTACATCCTCACGTACAGAAAGACTTAAGTTCAACCCCATAACTTACTCAGGGAACCTAGTTAAAGCTATATGAAGTTTGTGCTGTTGAGATGAAGATATGAGATCAGTAGTGATCTCAGTCCTGCTTTCTAAGACAGTCTTAAATGAACTGTGGTATGAGTAACCAGTCAAATTTTTTTACTGGGGGATCAGAAATGCACAGTGTTGGAGAGGCAGCCTGTCTATTATCTGTTTTTGAGACATTTAATGGTGTAGTCTAAGGCTTTCTTAAGGTCTGTGCTCACAGCTGTACTCCTTCAATACTCACTACATCCATCATAGAACCTCTGTATGCAGAGGGGCAGATTTTCTTATTTTTAGGTGCCAGTGTGGCATCAGGTTTTGGAGGATATGTCTGCATCATATGACACTACCAGATTGGCTAGATTTTGGATGAATTGCCTGTTTTAATTTTCTTACTAATAATGGATATTAGTCTGTTTTATTTATTTTCCATTCCATAGATCATTATTCAGGAATAATGGGAAGTACTAGAGCCTCCTTTTTGCTTCTACTTTGCTGTTCACCACTCTGCTCATTCTTTCATTTACTCATGTCCTTTCTTCCCATTTTCTTAATTTCATTTATACCTGCCCTTTCTCTTTCCGTACCTTCTCACCTCTTTCTCATTTACTTCCTTTCCCACATAGGCTTCTCCACCATCTGTTCAGTTCAATACATTCTCCTAGCCTGAGTAGCAAAATACTTTGAAAATCCAGAAGGAGGTTTGCAGGATGGAAGCAGTAGGAAATGAGGATGCAGAAGCATGAAATGAAATGGTGTGGCACTGTTGGCAAGAGGAGTAAAATCAACAGTGAAGACAGCTTTTGTATGCTTAAAATCTATAATAAAGTGGAACCATTCCTCTTCTGCTTCTCCCCAGTTTTTGCCTCACTGACCTGAGGACTTTGGCCTTTATCCCTAATATTAGTAAATAGAAAAACATAAACACCCATAAAGCTATCCTAGACCAAGAAGGACATATCTAATATGATTATTTTTGAAGGACTTCAAGAAGTAACCTTTGAACTGAAGTTTACACCAGTAAACAAGACAAGAATTAGGGTTTTGAGAATGGACTGTGAGAGCAAGTATTTTTGCTCATGTTTTTTTTTACATTCCATAAATAACTACTGAGTTATGTGAGCTGTAGATATGCAGCCATTCTAAATTAATATAATTTTGATTTAAAAATGTACTGTTTATCCATCTTCTAAATCTTTAATAAATATTTTAAATAAGATTTATAACGGTTTTCTGTTGGATGTGTACAGCTGTCTTGCAGCTCAGAACTATTTTGTATTTCATTGCCAGCCACCTTGAGTATGCCTGTGTTTCAGTAACTGCTGTAACTAGAGTTAAAAGAAAAATGATCTGAGCTGGCTTTCAAATGAAATTAGCTTGGTTACTGATAGCTTTAGAGAGATTGCCAAATGAAACAGAGAATGGTTTGCAGTATATGTCTAGGAAGGCTCTGTGGTTAACTGAAGTTGAATTCTGTGGTGTCATGGTTATGCTTCGTGATATCTGAAGTACATGGGGGAGAGCTAGTTTATGTGTATCTGCATATTAGCTGAAAATAATGCAGAAGCTCAGTCAAGACATACCTGGGATTTCTTCATGCCAAGTTATATCCACAGTTTAAAATATCACGATTACTTTTAAATGTGCTTCCTAAAATCAAGTTGTTGCAGATCATGTCAATGAAATTGTGCAAAGCTTATAGAGGATAGACAGATGTAGGTTACATATAAGGAAGTTCCTCTCTGTGAGGATGGTGAGGCACTGGAAGAGGTTGCCCTGAGAAGCTGTGGATGCTCCATCCCTGGCAGTGTTTGAGGGCAGGTTGGGAGGGGACTTTGAGCAGCCTGGTGCTCCTGCCCGAAGCAGGGGGTTGGAACTGGATGATCTTAAGGTTCCTTCCAACCCAAACCATTCTGTGATCTGCTTTCATTTTTGTAATATGAAATAAAGTGGAAGATGTGATATTTTTTTATAACCCAGCTCTTCTATTGTCTAGACACTAATACCTGCCAGGTTGTATTAACAGAGGAAGTTCAACTCTGTTCTGAATTCCCTTCCTCCCCTCAAACGGTAATGGTTGCATGAAATGGCAAAACAAAAGACCTATATACCTCTCACTAATCACTGAAGAGTTCATGTTTGTGCAGCCATAATATCACATTTAACGGGTCCATATGTTAATGAAAGGGATTCATAATGTGAGAATAGAACAAAGATACTGTAATTCTTTAGTCAGCACTGCTTTGTGCTCTAACAACTGACCTGATGGGGCACTGAAAGAACTTCTTTCACACATTTGTCTCCCATTGTGTTCTGCAGGGGCCTTCACAGCATTAGAAGTGTCTGACACAATTCCTGCTTTGTGCAGTCTCTAACGCCACATTGAGTCCAAAGTAGCTGAAATACTGAGTCTGTTACAGTGAAAGAGGCTCTTTATTCATAGACTGTAAAGCCATAAGGGATCCCTGAGATCATCTAGTTTATCTCCTGCATAACATAAGCCTTGCATAAATGCCTGTTTGAATAAAGCATATCTTTCAGAGAGCTTTTCACCTTTCACTTGAAAGCCTCAACCGATGAGGAAGCCACCACAGCCTTTGCATGTTCTTTTAGTGTTTGCAATTTACAGCCTCAAGCCTGTTGCTAGTTTACAGCCTTGACTGCACTTCTGTTTCCAATCTGCTCTTGTTTCCTCTGCACTGTGACCAAGTCACGTTTTTTACTTTTTCTTGTACAGTAGATAGAAAAAAATACTAAAGTAACAGGGTATGTTTAGGAAAAATGTTAGTAAAAATATTAGCATTTAATGTCTGGGTAGTTGTTGACTCAGGAGTCACGGACAACGCTGAGACGATCAATGTGATCAAGCGAGTGCCATTTTATTAGACAAAGTGTCAACCTTATATAGAGATTCTTAGCACAGCTACATGGATTTGGCAGTTGTTGACTGGGCACCTTAACCCTTAGCAATACTAGGATTGGATAACACTGTCCTGGGAACTCGAGCCCCAGAACTTCTCAGCTCCCCCTCTCCTCCGCCTGCCTCTGAGTTCTTACAGGTGGTGTTTCTTTTACTCCCTAATCCATCGCCTTCAGTTTATCTCGACTCCGTTTCTGTTCTCAGGCAGGCTGCCTTACACCAAGGTCTCTGGATTGCTCACAAAATGTCCGTTGTCAGACAGCCTGTCCACAGGTAGTTTTATTAGAACATATATTACTAAAGTCCTAAGACCAATTTTTAAGAATTACCATAGAATGCTAGTGAAAGCTATTTAGCTGTGTATATGTTAGAGATGCAGGTAGATCCCAAGAATGTTTTCAAACAATCTGGTATGCATCTGACTCAGAGACCTCACCACCTTTGTAAAAGAATGACTATTAGTTCACTCATTTCCCATCAGTCCAGTACAATGGGAGCAGGTCAACATCATGTGGAGGTACTAGTGTAGCTCTGAAAGTGGTTGAGCTGGGTTGGTATTCAACTGGTCCTAAGCACAGGATCCTGGCCTCTGAAGTTGCTTCTCACTGTCTATCCTTGTGCTTGGGATGGGTGGGTTCAATTGGTCTCATACTGCTAGGAAGCTGCAATCACTCTTCATTAATCTGCTGATACTAAGTTCCCATGTGATGCCATTAAAAATCTGTTTCTGAAGAAATGAGGATTTTATGAGATGAATTTGTATCATGGCGTGGAGCTGAAATAAATACAGAAGTAGGTTTGGAGATGGCTGTCCTGGGTTCAGCAGCTGCAGTCAGTTTTTCTTCTCTTTAGTAGCTGGTGTTTTGACTTAACCCAGGAACAAAGCTGGTAAGGCCGATGTTTTTGGTTGTTGCTGAGTGATGTTTGCCCTGACCAAGGACTTTGTGAGCCTCACGCTCTGCCAGGGAAGAGGGGAAGCCGGGAGGAAGGAGGGACAGGACTGTACTGACAGGACCAAACTGACCAAAGAGGTATTCCATACCATAGCACGTCATGCCCAGGAGGTAACTGGGAGTTACCTGGAAGGAGAGGAAACTTCCCGGTCAGGCTTGTTTTCGGCGGGTGGTATTGTATCCTCTTCCCTTGTTTTCCTTGTTATTATTATTATTGGTGATAGCAATAGTGATTTGTGTTATACCTTAGTGACTGGATTGTTGTTATCTGAACCAGTGGGGGTCTTATTTCTTCGGCTCTTCTTTCCTCCCACTCCTCCGGGAGCGGAGAGGAAAGAGGGGAGGGCCAGAGGGGAGGGGTTGGAGTGAGTGAACGCGCTGCCTAGCTGGGTTTAAACCACGACAATGGCTTAACTAGCTAGTATCTTGCACTTAATCTTTTGGATAATAACAGACACAATAAAAATGCCATTCATTTCAAGAAACAAACATAGAATTAGCAACTATGGTCCCAAGTAACCTAAAGAATTATGATTCTTTACAAAAAATGGGAGAACAGTTTAGAAATATTTAGCTCCTTTCCATCCCTTAATTATATGCAGCTGTTACAGCAAATTGTCAACACACACTCACAACTTTGCTATAGTATTTTGGAAGTAATTCCTATGAGCCAGAATATGGATTTGCATAGCACTAAAAATTTTTCATTACCACGGCATCCTTGAATCAGAAATTACTTAACTCAAACTGGCAGCTACGTTTAGGAGGAAAGGAGCTTAATTTTAAATTGAAAAATACAACATTAATAATTTCTATTACATGTCTCTTAAAAATCTCATGAATTTATCTGTGTTCTCTCCCTGCTTCTACCTAATGCTGGTGAACTTTCTAGGTTAATGATACTTGCAGGCATGCAATTCTTCTCCCAAGGCAGCTGCTTTTCCATCTCAGACTGGTCACTGTAACTATGTGGAAACATGCCTTGAGGTAAAGAGAAGCAGAGGAGAGATGTCCAGGACCTTGTTTTTTTAGGACTGCTGTCCTGGAGGACTTGAATACCATAAGGTTCAGCCAGTTACTCAGAAGTTATTCTTGACACAAGCCAGAGAAAGTTAAAACCAAATGAAACTACTTATTTACACAGTTGAAAACAGGTAACATGAAATGCAAAGCATGCAAAAATACATAAAGGGGAAAAAAAGGCAAAAAACCCCCAACCTGACACTCCTCTCTACCAGGGACTCTGGTTAGCACCGAAGGTCCTTTCTCCCTGGATGAGTCAATTCTCAACCTGGCAGGTGCTTGCCTCTATAGCTTGAGGTTGCTTTTGCAGACGAGTCCCCCCTCCCAGGGGCCACTAGGCCTTTTTCTAGCCCACTTCTGAGGAGGAGAAGGGAAATCATTGAGAGTCCAGTCTCTCTTCCTGATCCTACATCAGCTAGTTTTTAGTAGTGCAAGCAAGGAAGAATTTACACCCTTCTGCCAGTAAACTCGTGTTTACAGCTTCCTGCTTAGGTGAGTTTAGGATTGGATCTCTATCAGTAGTCATGGACATGGCTTTGTTTTGCAAAGAAACCATGACAATTACTAGCAGTTCTCAGGAAGCTGAAAGTTCACATCTTTTCAGTTAAATCATAACCTCACCCATGTGCAGAAGTTGCACCACTTCATGATGATGTGATGAATCTGTGAAGTGGCACCAGGAACTGATGGCTTCAAAGTTTTGGAACTGAAGTGTGAAGAGTCCTGTAAATGCTTTCCCTTATGATATGCTGTGTTTTTATGGAATCAAAACAGACCCATGCTAAGCACTGATACAATAAAGCATAAAAAGTTGGAATTTGCTATTCCAACTATTTTGATAATGTACCTGTTTCCCTGGGCTTTTAGATCTCTTAGGACAAGAGAAAAATGGTTATTGGTATATAAAGAGTAGGGAGTACTTGATTTTACTTACAAACTGAAGGACAGATCCTTTAACAGAATCCATGTGATAGATTGTTGTATCACTTGAACCTTGTCCCAGCAGTTGTATTTTGAATTGCAGAGGTTACTGAGCCAAGTGGGCTTTACTTTGTGTGCCACTCTGTTATTTTATATTGTACTGAAATGGCAGTGTTCCCTTCCTTCTCAACAAGCCACTAAATAAAATCTGTGTTTACTTTCTGAAGCTGCCAAGTTAGGCAGACTTATAAATAGAATAGTAATTCTGACAGAGGAAGCGGGGTGAGGTTTTATTGGAAAGGTTATCTTCCCAGTGGGTTTTTATAGCGTACTTATTCTCGTGTTTTGCACTCAGTCCTTTAGTTACATTCCAGGCTGTTGCTTTGAAACAGATTTTTGGTTTCTGAACAAAAAAACGCCAAACAAGTAATATAGCGGTTGTTGTGTGCCATCTAGTGTTTCTCGTATGAAGCCGACTTTCTAAGGAGGATCACCTGAGTTCGCACAGGACGGATGTCCCACATCCTGTGCTTGCAGGACAATTGTGGTCTTGCCTCCTGTGCAAAATGCTTGCAAAGTGTGAGGTTGTGAAGCCTTTGTCTTCTCCCTTTGCTACTGGCATCAGGTCTGGGAAAGGGCAGGAAGAAATGGAACTGTGGGAAGGGAAAGCACTAAAGCAGTTCTTTCACATTATAGATATGTAGCATTGTTTAAATATCACTTGTGGGTTGCACTAGAATATAACAGTGATCACATCAATGCTGTGACAGTCTCTGAACTTGAAGAACAGAAATTTGGCTTAAGGCAAATGAACTGAATATCCCTGTGCTGCAGCTGGCTAGAGCGTAAGTCTGAATATAGATTCAGTATAGTTCAGATCCTGTTTCGGTACTGCATAGGTCTCATGTCCAAGAAACGTGCAGGATGTACCATCCTCACAGTAAGGAGAGTGACCAACATACTTCATCTTTATAAACTGTTCTGATTTAGTACGTCTCACTTCCAGGGCGTCTGTTTTTACTGATCCAAAAATAACTAAGCTGAATACCTTGAGATGGGTGTCACAGTTAGTAAGAGACTAATTTTAAATGGTGTAAACAAAGTATGGCTGGAGAGCTGTGAAAATTGCAGGGATTGCAGTAACACCAAAGGGGTTTGAACTTTGCCAAGGTTATAATAGAAGTATCTGAAAATTCAGAAAATTGAATCCATGTGGTCCAGTCTCAGACAGCTAAACCTCAGAGATCAGCATTTAGCTCTGGCATTGCTTATGTGACCTGTGGGATGACCACAGGCCAAACATTTGGAACCATACGTTGTTCTGTGCATTTATGAGGAAGAGAATTGTTGAGAAACATTAAGCGTAATTGTTGGGAACATTAAGCGGAACTGAGAATATTTGAATGAGAGAAAGAAAACGCTAAGTGTGTGGAAGCAGACCTGAGCAGCAAGTCTAAGTTCAAGCTGAATTTTGATAGGCCGTATTTTTATCAGGCTCCTTTGCTGCAGTTTAGGTAAATATAAATTATTTTGGAGAGATAATTCTTTCCAAAGGAAGGTCAGCACAAGCAAATGTAGATAAACAATGTAGAAAGAAAGACTGAACTGGTGACTCATTTTCTGGGTGTTCTGTGGTTGTAGGTAAAGTTCAGAATGAAAATGCTTATTAGTAGAATACTTACTGTTATTAAAGGAGATGTGGTTCAAGAACAGCAATTGGTGGAATCACTAAGAATTAATTGAACTGCCTGATATTAAGAGTGTATGATAACTGTATTTTTGGGATTCTTCAGAAAGCCAGGGTAATCCACTGTGTGCATGCAGTGAATCTGTAAGACTTGATACAGCAGTAACTGAAAATAATTACAGACTACCACATGTGATAATGTTTCAGATTTAGTAGCTGTCATCATGGGCAGCACACAACCCAAATCAGGCAATTTTATGCCTTCACAACAATGACATCTTTTAATTCAGTTGCTTTTGGCCTCTGCAACCTCTGCTGGGCCAGTTTCTAGTACTGTAGTCCTTTTATCTCCCAGTACTTTCAGTAGTTAAAGCAGAAAATTCAACAGGCTCTGCAAAAATTCATTAAATTCATTAAAAAAAGAATTAATTCACTTGGACTAGCCCAAGAGATATCACTTGTAGACAAAAGAATAAGTATCTGCCTACTTTTCCTTGTGCATTCTTTGGATTTTAATCAAAATCCTATTGGAAATTCAGGATTCTTTTTCTCTCAAACATCATAGCTTATCTAAATCATGGACTATGTCTCTGACTTTTCCAATTTGTTTGTTATTGACCAGAATAGCTAGCCAAATATTCATCTGTAAGCCCTGGTCCCCTTTGCTGCTTTCATGATCCATTGGGTGAGTCACTGCTTAGTAATTTCTCCCCTGGAATTCAAACCTGGAGCAAAACCTGGGGAGGAGTTATTTCTTTCTACGAGGACTCCAGATGAATAGATGATCATCATTAAGTCTGTGCAAAGGGCAGTAGTTTTTATTATCGCATCCTGTGGATTTTGATTGCGAAGTGGAAGTAAAAGCAGAGAATGTCAGCAAAATCTGTACTAAAAGTAGTGTGTGAAGGACATACATAGTTATATACTGGCACAGTTACCCAAAGGCTGTCTCCAATATTAAAGGGAGTTTGTGAACTGTGTGTTTAGATCTGCCCAAACTATAACACTATGTTTCGTTGGGTTTTTTTTTGGTGCATGTGTGTATGTATGGTATGCACAATACAACTAACAGCTGATGGGGCTTGGTACATCCTCCTATACAATGTTAATAATGGGGAAAAAATAAACATTGCGCACAGCAGCATAAAATGATAAAGCAGTTGGTTTCCTAAATGAAAGATGAGATAAAGCTTGGGTCTGTAACTCAGGAAACACATCAGCATTTTCATCATACACAGCCTGGAATGCTGGCTGTAAACAATAGGCTGGCAACACAAGGGGAGGAAAAGAGAGAATTACTTAGTCTAAGCAATTTATCTAAGAAAAGTTTAATGAGCTACTTTTGTGTTTCAGTACAAGCACAGGGGTTTAGCTCAAATGAGCACGTTCTTTAAAGCAGCATTTAGAGGATTGCTATCAGTGGTGGAAGAGAGAATGCGGAGAAGGTTCTATAGAGGAGTTTTGTTGTCACTTTGAAGAGAGAGGCTGCCTCATCCTAGGACAGGAAGGGAAGGGTAAATGTCTGTGACCTTATTTACCTTTTCTTCTGACCTTTCACATTGTTCAGTCTCAGCTACCCTTTGTTTCCTATTTTGTTCTGTCTGGCTCTGAAGGTGCTTCCACAGAAGAGAATGTAGGATGTTAAAATGAGGAACGTATCCAAGGAAAAGAGTTCTAAAACTCTCAGGAGGAGCTATCATGGCCAGTCACATTTGTGTAAGAAGTTTCTGTCTTGAACAACTATACACAGAAGAAACCAAATGATAAAGATCATCTGAGCTCTGTAATGTGAAACACAGCAACAGTTGTCCAGATTTTCATTTATTTCTTTTTATTATGTTAAAGCTTAGCAGCACCTGTCTTGCAGCAGGACTCCATCATAGCAGCCCCAGTGCAAAATGATGGGCTCTGCCCCAGAAATCACTGCAAAAGCAGTGGTGGGATACAGCAAAGGGGTATACCACTGACCAGCAAGTACAGCACATCAGCTGAGATGAGAGCTGGTGCCCTTTGGCCATTAAGTAGGATTCATTCTGGTGAGAGGCAACAAGCCTGGAGTAGACAGATAATCTAGGAAGTGATAGTAAAGATGAATTGGGGCTTGCAGGTGAATAGTTCAAGGATTTTCCACAGCTTCCTGCTCTTCCATCTTCATTCACATTGAGCCTTCTCAGTGAGGACCAGAAGGCTGAAGTCCACAGTAAACACAATATAATTACTATGGCAACCTTGCAGGCATGTCAGGAAGATTCTGACAAACCTCCTTATTATAAAGCTGGGTCAGTAATTCTCCTGTCCATCTGATTCAGTAGGAACCTGCCTCCTCCAGGTAGTAGAGAGTGGAAGGAGGCACTTATTCCTCAGTGTGAGGTGAGGGCATCCACATGCCCAGACCAAGATCAGGTACAGCTCTTTGCTTTGAAAGCATTTTGGAATATATAAATGGAGTTGTCTTGAATCCAGTTCTCTCTTCCTTGGAAGGCCAGCCTCATTTCTGAGAGGAAGATGGAGAAAAATCAGAACTAGACAATATTTGAATAGCCAGTAACCTTCTTGTGTTTTCAAATAGCTTTTAAAACAATGCACATATTGCTAGGCAACACTGAGGCTGATTTCAAGGTAATTAAATCATCTGTTCCTTACCATCAGGATCTCACTGACAAGAGCTAAGGGACCCTGAGAACCAGAGATCACGATAGAAAATTGAATTGCAATTCTGGCAATTTTTGGAGCTGTGTGAATATTTATATACTCACTGAATGCCAACTATTTGTTTTAAGTGGGGTGTGGAATGATGGAAACAATGGGTCTAAAGTCCTCACTAAATTGCCAGAAAGTTAGTGATTTCATGCCAATTCACCAGGCCAAGCCAGGTGGTTTGAAAAATATCGGGAAACTGTAAGGAAGCTGAAGAAGTGAAGAGCTTTCCACCCAGCCTGCCTTTCGTGGATCCCAGCAAAGCTGCCCTGCACTTCCATTGGGAGCAGCCTCTTGCCTGTAGGAAAACTGAATGTGGATGTCCTGGTCCACATCTAGAGACTTCCTGCAGACTCTGCTGGCCTCTGGAGGAACACAAGTTGCACATATGCCCTTAATGACTTCCTGGAGGATTTGAGCCTTTTCTTTAAGTATGCTTAGGGAAGACAGGAGAAAAAGAAAAAAAGTTCTTTGGAGATGAAGTCATGGCAAATACCTTGGGGGTGGAAAAGGGAGGCCAAGATTTAGACCATAACAACCTTGCCAGTGGAACAAGATCTACTATGTGGGATGTGAATAAAGATCCTCTCAATGCATAACACTATTTTATGATGCCTCAAAGGGTGAAAACTGTCTTGGCAGCTCAAGAATTCTCATATCAACAATGTTTAATGTTTCAACAGAAAAGCCTTGATGAAGTGAAAGCCAAAAGCATTAAGAATGCTGAAGCTTATTTCCCCCTGATTTTAGAAGTAGCATGAGTTGGTAGAAAGAGGCATTTTGTACCAAAACTTTTCTGGCTTTAAATATCTTCAGAAACATTTTCTAGCTTGTAAGAAGAATTCACGTTCTGGGACAAAAGCTTTGCCAGAGAAACAAACAAGAAAGTATAGAATTGTGTTCTAACTTGGAAGGTTGCAATTGTTCTGCCAGATGGCAGGACTTTTTGCTGTGCCATAAGATAGGCTAAACAGCAAATACAGAAAAAGCAGAATATGGCTTACAAATTAAGTGTTATGGAAATCTATCAGCTCAAAACTCCTTAAAAGTTTTAATAGAAGCATGATTAAAATCTTAAGAAGTAACTAATGACCTGATTGAGATTTTAGTGTGTGCTGGATGTATAATTCTTACCAGATGACATTAAAGTTGGAAGCGTTTTAGTGTATGTGGCGTACAGAAACATTTCACCAAATTCTTCTCCTTAAAAAAACCCCAAAGAATGCTTCTGCCTTCTTCTTCTGCCTCTCTGTCAGCTTTCCCCAGACCCCCTTCCCACCACACACACTCCTGTGTAGGAATTTGTAGCACAATGTCACAACCACTCTGTTACTCTGCCACAGTGTGAGAGCTTTCTATGAAAAAATAATTAAAGCCACATATTGTCAGTGTGGTCTAATGGAGCTTGTGATTGTTCTCAGTTGAGCTTAATGAGATAGATGGCAAACAATACTTTTCACTAAATGTACAGGGAGGGAGGGGGAAGCAGTAGAAAGACTTAAAAATTTGAGATAAAACATATTAGAGAAGAAACAAGTAAAATGCATCGACTTCACAAAGGATCAGCATCATGAATGTTTTTCCCACCAGATCATTAAGCTGAATGTGTTTTTAGGGATGATTCAGCTCCAAGGACTTTTATGCGGTATTAAGCCAAATAAAATTCTGATCACCTGCCATCATTATTTAGGCAGTGAAAAACTTTTTGAGTGTTTAGCCTTGGTAGGGGGAATTCAGACTGCTGAAATTAGGTGCAAGAGCTTCTGCAGTCACTGCAGAGACAGAGTATCCCTAAAGACCTATGTAGGGTACATGAATGAATTGCCTTTTCCATTGTTTAAATAGGGAGCTTAGTATCTTATGCAGGTTGATGTAAGGCTCCTGCATGTGGAACAAATTGCTGCAAGGCTAGCCAACATCAAAGATTATGTCTATGGGTGTTTCCCATGGTCAAAAGGTGCCTGACACTTGGCTCCGTTTGGAGTTGGTTGTCCTGATGATGTGGAACTAAGCTTGTGTTGTTTTTTGGGTGTTTTTTTTGTGAGGGTAGGTGCCCAGCTGCTGAGGATGTGATGGCATTTGCTCACCTTGGAGCTGTTCAGGACACTGCTCAGAAGGGGAGAATTTACTAAGAAACATCTTCCACTTCCCAGGCTAGTGCTTTTACAATAGGCCTGTAGGACATCATGAGTGAGGCAGTGCTCAACCTTGCTCCTATGTATGTATGTATGTAGAGCCACAATGGGAAGCACAAGACACAAGGTGGAGAAGGAGCAAAAGAAAGGCTTTGGGTTGGCCACTTACTGTGTGTTGAGCCCTGTGACTCCTGGGAAGAGTCAGAAGTGGTTTCTGGCTCTGAACATAATGTGGCCCAAAGAAGTTGCACTCCAGGTGTGTTTTGAGTGGAAGGAACTTCTGGGCCAGGCGGTTCCAGTAAGGAGCACCAGGGCTGTGGTGACCCTTTCTCATGACTGAGCCCTGTTATTGCAGGATTGGGTCAGGTCTCACAGATGCTGGAGGCACTTGTTTGCCCTATGTACTCCAAAGCAGAAGTGGGCCTCATTTACGCGACACACCTATGAAGAAAATATTTTGGGACAAAATCAAAGAGTCTCTGACATTGATGTAGACATCTGGGGCCAAGGGGTTGCAAAATGGCCCTTTCCTCTTCCATGTGGAAGGAAAGAACTGAAGGTGCTGAAGAAACAGTGTATTTTTTAAAAAATGAAAACACAGCTGATAGCATTTCCTTTGTAATTGTTTTAAGTGGCTTTAAGAAGGGCTTTCTAGTCATCTAAGATCTTATTGCCATAGTGTCTGAATGTCTAATGTGCATTTGTTGCAATGGTTGTATATTTGTGGTTGAGTTTATTATTTAATGGCTCATTTTGAAAGGCCTTAAACTGTTATTAAGATGAGATGTGTGTGAATAAAGCCAGAAGGATTTGTCTAGTAACTTTGTGTGGTAGAAAAGGCTGAGAAAAATAACTGTAATGATTTGCTTTCTGTGTACTAACTTTAACAGAGAGAAGTTGGAATGATTTGGAAGAGAGGACAAAGGGAAGGACAATTAGGGTTTCAACAGATTAAATTTACTTTGACTGTTTTAGAGATTCTTGTAATTTGCGTTGTAAGGAAAAGGCAACTGTTTCTGTGGTAGACTCCTCCTACAATTCCATAGTCTCTGCTCCTGTCTGTCTGCCTGTGGATAATTAATTATATGTGAATATTTTAACAGGAAGACACAGTGTATGGCTAAACCAGGTCAAAGAGATTTATGCAGCTCTCCCATATAACATGCAGGAGAAGCCTGCAAAAAGAAATCTCTTCTTCCTTTTCCTGGTTTTAAGTGGCTGAAATGCCTGTCTTTCTTGCCGCTGGTTTGTTCAGAATATTTATGGATATGTTTATTTATTAGTGACATTTCTTATACATAAGAACTACTTCCATTCTTCAAATCACTTACAGTAACTATATCAACTTGCTGAATCTGTTGCTTACTTACAGACTATGAGTTCCAGGAAAAGATGTGTGGGTGTTAGCTGGGAGTGGGCAGGGACAAGTATTTATTTGATTTGCTTGAGGCAATGCTTTGTCCAGAAAGTTTTGGGCTTGAAAGATGGATACTGCAGCTCTCCATGTACTCCTGGGCCTCTCCAGGACCTATTTGTGTAGTCTCCGAGGTAGTGGTGTGTCAGATTGTGTGACATGGGACACTCACGACACATGGAGCCAGAGGGCTTAGGCAGCAATGTGTCACCAGCAGGGATCCTTGTGTGGTGCCTTCCTGATCACATCCTACACAAATCCATAGCCATCACACGTAGCACATGTGGTCATGTGGCTAGAGAGGGAATATGAGATTATCCTGAATGAACTGTGAAAAATATGTCTAAATATAAAGTTTCTGCTTTGCTCTGGCAGAACAAGTGAGTGTGCTGTGAAATTGAGGATGTCATGTGTGCTGGCCCACAACCGACTGTGTATGCGGTGCAGTGCAATCATATAGACCTTGGTACTTATGAATTAATGCTGACATTTTCAGAATATTCCAGGGAATTTTAATAACTAGCCCCAAAGCACTCATGGGAGAGATTTCTATGCTTTTCATCCCAGAATGGATAGAAATTTTTCTTGTTTTCATTATACACAGAAGTAAACCTTTTTAGAGCATGTAAGTGTGGTGATGAGCTTTCCTTCCAGGGAAAGCATAAACGACAAATGAGCTCAACTACAAATGGGGCATTGGATAACTGAAACATATAAACAGTACACAGGCATATGTTGAGTGAAAAATGAGCTTTGTGGCTCAAATAATTTTCACAGCAATGAGCATAAGGGCTAGGGCTTTAGTGGGGAAGAAAACATCATGGAAACATGCAGAGGGGTAAAAGCCACAGAGGAAAAATAAATTATGGTGTAGGAAGAAAAGCTGATAGGGAGCTTTCCAAGCAGAGGTCTGGATGAAAGAAGATTTGGAGCTGTGACAGAAGAATGTAATTCCTCTTTGACTCTTGTTCTGCTCAGGAAGACATGCAGTTATATATTATTTCTGAATGAGGAGTTTACATCATAGGGATACTCTACTTTTGCCTCAGGAAAAAAAAAAAAAATCCATGCAAGATTCCAGTTTGGCTCAAATCATTTAGGTCAAAGAGATAAAAAGTATTTATGAAGACTTTAGTACTTTCATCTTTACAGTGTGCCCTTGCTGAGGTTTATCAATGCCAAGAGCATGTTATAATTCTTGAAGAAGGGAGGCAAGAGAGCCCTAATAAATAAGTTACAGGGAAATTTATGCTTCCAGCCACCTGCTACCCAGTCAACTGTGTTAATGCCTGGCAAAATCGAAGTCCCTGTGAGATTTGCTGTCTCCTGAATATTAGTTTCCCCTGTAGTAGGTAGATACCTCTCTAATGGGTTTCTGGCCACCTGCAGACCTGTCCAGCTGGGTAAATTGCATTGCATTGTAATGAACCTGCTTAAGCAACACGGAGGAAAACTGCTTCAAGATTATTTCTGTAATGGGAAAAAAACCCCCTTAATTAAAACATTATGCTCTTAAGTATCAACTAGAACAGTTAGAAAACTGAAAACACTTACTAGTAGCTTGCCTTTTTGCTCTGTCTTATCTTAAATGGTAATGAATGTAGCTAATACCTATTTCAGGTCATATTAGCAGGCCATACTAAGTTGTGTGATCTGTGTAGTGAGGCATATGGGGACATTGCAGACATTATCTGGACATGCTGTTTGAATATGTTATTAAAATATGTTTTCTAGACAGTTTGCTAAGCAACTGGAGCCTAATGTATTCATAGTTAATAAATTCTAATGGATATATAAACATGCAAAGGAGGCAAGGTCAGTAAGAAGGTAGATGGGTCCCATAAATAGCACACTCCAGAGACTTTTGTCTGTGAGATGAAAAATTTCACCCTCCTTTCCTTTTCACCCCTCCTCCTCCAAAAGTACTCCTCATGGGAAAAGTAGCAGAGGGATCCAATGAATATGTGACTCATAGAAACATCAAGAAAGAATGGAAAGGATAATAACCTAGTTTCTGACTTGGAACAGAAAATGAAGTGGCAAACCCTGATAGAAAAGAAGAAGATTTTTCCAGTGCGGCAAAGGTGACAGGGAAGGGTCTCTACCCATAATAGCTGAGAAGGTGTTGCCCTTTATGGAAATATCCTGCCCTCAAGGATGAGGAGGTGAATAGCTCAGCCTCACAAGCAATCTCTTGCTCACAAGCAACTGGGGAAATCTTGTCTGATAAGTATAACTTAGAAGGATATATTCCTGCCTTGTGTTTTCCTGTCGCCATTTTATTATTGCAGATCTCTGTTTTAATCTGTGTATTACAAAATGAAATGGTCCTTATCTTTTATCCATATTTTGTATGGTAATAAACTAATTTGCTACTACCAGGTAGACACTGGGTAGTGTAATTGACATCATTACAGCTGCTGGATTTCTCCCAGAGTACCACACACTGTAGGCATGGTTACAGATCCCTCCAGATTTTGTGAGGTAGCGTCCATTTGTCTGCAAATGTACACTGTAAATTGGTAGGTTTGACTGTCTGAACTGGAGAGGAGGGGAGTTTTCCAGGATCTGGGTCTGGACATAACTTCATTTTCATTGTGATGCCTCAGTGGGGCTGGGCTGCTCACCTGCTCTGGTGGGTTTCCTACAAGTCAAGATTATGGGGTGACTCTGGGTGACAGAGATGCCCTGTGAGATAGAAAGTTATACTTGCAAAGAGGAATGTTTTGCTGCTTTTTCCATAATGATAAGAAAGTGAGGAAAAAGTGAGAACTGTGAGTTGTTGGAAATCTCATGACCCTTTCATATGGCAAAATCACTTTACGGCCATGGTAAATACCTGCCTTTTCTGTGTATTATGTCACTGCATTGGAGCTTTTGCTTTTGAATTTGGCTCTGGTTGAATAAATATTGTGATTCTGTCTAGGCTTGCTGTTCTGGCTTCTCTTGAGTTTTTAAATGAACCTCTGTGTTGAGGCATTGCTCACTGGGCACATGCTCCCAAATGCCAGAATAAAATAGTCAGCAGTTAGTGGCAACAACTACAAGCAAGATACATGCCAATTCTGGCTTTGAAAGTTAAAATATAACAGCTTTTACTACCATTTCTGAGTCTCTGCTCCTTTTGTGATCTTTCTACAGCTACATGAAACATGGTTAATTAACCTGCCATCACCTTTTTTTCTGTCACACAATCTACTTGGTATGCTGAAGTTTTTCAGTGATGCATGTTCCTCCCTGTGCTGACATTTTATTTAACCTCTTCATAATCTACTGAGTTAATTCAGTTTTGCGTGGTTTTTTCCTTGTATGCTGGTATTTCTAGTGCTCCTGGTTCAGAAACCCCACATTAATGAAGGTGACCTGATTGGTCATTCTTTCAATTTGATTCTTAGCCATAGTCTGGACTTGGCTGTGCTTTTGTGAAAGGTAAAGCTTCTCTGTCTTTGCAGAATGTATCTTAGAATGTGAGCTCACTAACTAACAGTTTTTTCTGATAGTTTTTTTGTCTGTTATCCTAAGTTTTCAATGAAAAGGAAAACTACAAAAGGAGAAAATTTTCATTTAATAAAGAATCTAGGAAAAAATTAAGCTTTTAAATGTCCTTCAGTTTGAGGCAGCCTTAGGATAGTGAAATTAATACATAAAATTCAGCTAAAATGGAGAAAGATAGCTACTACTGCAATGCAGTGAAATAGAATTAAGGAGTCTGAGTGATTCTTCCTTGTAAAGGTCAACATCATTGACTGAATTTTTGTGAACCTAATAAATTCTAAGATATGCTATAAATAGGATCATCTCAAGGGCAATACTTAAGTCACTCAATTGAAAAATGGGACAAAATAAATAGTAAAATGATAATGAGAAATGGCAAATCAAGTTAAAATGGTGCGTTTAGACCTGACTTTCGTGATAATACAATTTTAAAATGTTACCAAATCAATTCTTATTTATAATGTGTTTTGGAAAGAGATTAACTGACTTTGGATACAAACCAGGTTTCTGCAGAGGTTTTCAATAATTCCAACACTATTCGTATTTAAAGGCTGTCACAACAATGAAAATCTCTGTTTACATATTTGATTTGAATTTTAACCTGTAAATTGAATCTTTTAGGAGAAAAAGAACCAGTTCTTTACTGTGTTACATTCACTTCAGAACTACAACATTTGATCTCAATTTTCACTGATAAAAGTACAATTTATTAGTAAGGGGGATAATTAGTCACAGGCTTGTAATAAATTTTGTCAAATTATGTTTTTTTTTTGAATCAAGAATTCGTGGAATTCCAATAGTTAATGCCCTGTAGGAGATTAGAGCGGTCCCTTCCAGCCTTAAACTTTATTCATAGCTTTATAGCAAATACCCTTCAATTGTACACTCGTGTATGATTTTTATTTTTATAGAATGACTCAGACTTCATACTGGTCTTTTCTCATGGAGAAATATATCTGTAGTCAATGCTCAGCATCCAAAAAATATTCTGTTCCCAGCTCTGTCCTGACTGTAAAAGCTTCTGTTGTGTGCTTTATCCTGACTGTAAAAATTTCACTGTCCCAAGAGCATGTCATGGTTCAGAAATCAAGTTTGTCTTTGATGTAGTTGGGAGTTGATCAAGTAATTCTATTATCAAGAGATGAGCAGGAGCTGGAGAAGGGATCTGAGCTGGTGACTGGTCTCTGTATCAGTGTAGATGAGACAGCTGCAGCCTGGCCTGGCTGGCTCCTCTCTGTGTTCTGCTTCCCTTTGAGGATGCATTAATTTCTCCAACCAGCCAGGCACACACTACCTTGCAGCAAAACAAAGGATTTGAGCTAGTGAGATGTAGAGTGAAAATTCAAACAAATGGAGGCAGCCCTAGGTCTGTAGATGAGTATTTTCCAAGTTGTCTCTAATAACAACAGTTTATGTAATGTTCAGTCACTTTCCTGAGCTAATGCTCGCTGAACAGTATGATGAAGGACAGCACCCAAATCATCTCTGTAAGCTGAACTGTCACATTAAACTACATCAGAAATGTAAAAAATGAAAATGTTAAAAATGTGAAAATGGGAACTGGTGGATATTCTCTTGGATACTATCTTTTGGTTTTTTTTTGGTTTTGAGGTATCATCCATTCCACTGTTCCTCAGACAGATATATTATACTTCCAAATTAATGCAGCTTCAGCCTTCTCTCACTTGTATTTTGTCTGCTGGGAGCACACACAGCAGATCAAGGTAAAGCAATAACAGGAAAGCATCTGAGCGTAGATGCACAATAACCAGAGGCACTCACACAGAGCAAGTGATAAGGTCATGGAGAAGTCACAAGGAGGGCAGAACCTTAAAGAAGATGGACCAAAACAGGATATGTACACATAAATAATGCTGGTAGCATCTTCATTTTGTGTTCAAGGCACTCTGCCCCCTAACAAACAAAAGCAGTGTGACTTGATGGGTAGGAACCAAAGGATAGAAGAGTAGCAGGTAACACAGCATAGTGGTCCTGAGCATCTACAGCAGAAGTCAGTGTGGTGATGAATAGCTGCTCACCCAGACCAAAAGGATGCAGGACCCCAGCAGGTGTAGCAAAGTGCCTCGGAGCGCTCTGGGGAACAGCTGGAGCCACTGTGGGTGTTGAAGGGGCAGAGGACCAGGATGAGCACCTGGCAAACAGCAAGCCAGGTGAAGAGCCATCCCTATAGCAAATCACACCAGTTAAACTGACTCTTGTTCCTCATGCTGGAAACCTTTAGTTAAGAAAATATCTTTGACCTAATGCTGTGAGTGAATTATACTTTCTTTCTGCATACCAAAGGTCATATGAGGTGAACCAACAGTCCTTTGGGATCTTAAACTCTGTAAAATGAAGTCAAAGCTGACTAGGACAGCAAAACAAGTGGAATCGATTGTTACAAGTTAATGCTGGTAGGCATGGTAGGCAGCTCAGCTCCAAACAGGCGGTCATTCACTCCCCAGCAGCAGCATGGGGAGAACACCAGAAGGACAAAAGCAAAAGCATTTCTACACCACTACATCAGTACAACAGACCCCAGATACCTCCAGACCCCAGTGGAGTTTGGCTGTTATATATATCTTGCATAACAAAAAAAAAAAAAAAAA